>WTSP01000548.1:25296-50367 GCA_025331215.1 Actenoides lindsayi
TTCTGCCCCCAGTTTGTGCATGTAATTTCCCACATCACTACCTTTTTAAAAATCCTCCTCTCGAGTTTATTTCCTAAAAAAAAAAAAAAAAAAAAAAAAAAAAGACTGCTTGCTTTATTTATTTTCTGCACAAAAAAAAATAGTGCAAAAGTATCCTTTATTGATTGTAAATAACATGAACTGGTATTCTCCCATCATTTTTCTACAGAGCCTCTTTGGATTTGCATGCAGTTCCTGAACTCAATGATTTCTTGAACAACCTCTGTGAGTTCACATCTTCACAGCTCTTGCTTTTATTTCTTTCTGCAGTGCATTTTTGGGCTCACGAATATGAGTTCACCTTAATAAGCTTGTCTGTCTTCATCTTTCAGACTTTGCTGGCTTTCCAGTATCTTACTACATCCATTCCCTGTTGATTCCTGGCCCAAATACTGAGATATATCAGTATGACCATTGCTAGAAATTATTCCATCAGTTTTACATTGAGCTTAGTCTTGCTTCTTTAAGCAGGCTGAAGAAATTATCTGTAAACTAAAAGGCTTCCTCATTTCTTTCTTTCACATATATAATCAATGAAAGTCTCTTAATAGAAATGTCAGTTTGTCCCAGGAATGTAACATAACAGACATGGAAACACGTACTGCTTTGTCTGTGTTTGTTCTCATATCAGCCCCACATTCAGTGTTGGTGTCAAAACTATGTCTGTTGTGCCATAGCCAGGTTCTCTTTCACTCTGTTAGTTGGCTGCGGCTGCTTCATCCCACTTTCTGCAGGATGAGCCTTTTAGGTAATGAAATATTTAAGTCATCTCTAGATTCCTATCCTTGACAATCCCATCTCTGGCAACAAGACAGCTTTGAAGAGTTGTCCCCCAGCAGGTGCTAACCTGGATATTGTGATTTAGTATCTGGGTTCTCTAGGGTATTTTGTTCTTTCCTGCTTCATTCTCTCAACAATGAACAGAACCAAATCCCTCACAAACCCATGTTACAGCATCTTTCAGTTCTCCGCAGTCTTCATTTCCACAGGAAAACAACTCTAAAGGAAGTCTGTGGGTCACAGAAAATAAATAAATAAATAAATAAATAAATAAATAAATAAATAAAAATGATAGCAAGAATACATCAAAGGAAAGCCTCTGTCATTGGAAGCATCCACCCATCCATTCATCTGATCTTTATAGAGATCTTTATGTCCCTATCTCATCATCTCTCCAACCACATGCACGTTCTAAGACATATTATGGGAGGGGATCATAACTACCTGTTCACAAATATGGTTGAGAAAGGGGCGAGTAAGGAAAGGAGGCACGTTGCTTCAGATAGCCGTTTAAACAACTTGTAGGGGAAATAGCATAATTATGGACATCCCATCCCAACAAAAATAAAGGGAGGAGTCTTTCATTCCTTGTTTATCAAAAGTAAAAAACAAATGGAACAAAGCAAGAATAAGAAGTCAAAGCCTGGTGGCTCTTATTTGTATGGCTTCCACATCCTCAGGCTTGACCTAGCTTGCACTTACCTTCCAGTAGCACAACTTGTCTAATTTTTAAAGGTAAGGTATGCCTGAAAGGATGGCTCTCTGCCTAAAGGATCTGCAGCCTGATTTCATTAAAAGTCAGCTATAAAACTTTACAGGATTTCCATCATTCTTGTGGCAACCTGGTCTTTATATGACTGACAGATTGGAGGCATGATTGATTTTGGGCAGCACCTATTACATCTGGAACAAATGGTGCTGATTCATTATCTCTGTAAATCAGGCTCATGACAGCTCAGGTTCTGAACCCCAAATTTCTGAGCACTTGCTGCAGTGTAACCTTCAGTGACTCCTATGCAGAAAAAGAGAAGCACATGTCACTCTGGCTTAGCCTGGTGCGTGTTTGTTGGCATGGTTGAAATGATATTTTATTTTGCTTCAGTGGATGGGCTTTGTATTCAGTGCCTGTCCATCACAAAATTGCCTTTTTGCTGAACTGAGAGAAATGTAGCAATTTCTTGGGAGTTATATCTAAAACTGGAACAGATCACTGGCTTGTAGAAATTGAATTACTGCCTGCTTTTTAGTGAGCATGATAGATTCTCTCTTAAGGGTAATCAGTGGCATAGTTTCCAGAACGCTAACACAGCATTATGTCCCAAATTCTCATCCAGCTACCTTCTACCTCTGAAGCCTTTTTCAATACCTTGGTAAAAGCCCAGCTTTCCATTTCATCAGACAACATTTGGGGCAATTTTGTAATGGCAAATGATTCTTTACCAGAAATTGCTATACTGCGTAATAAGTAGCTCTCAGAAATGACTCTGATGTTTTAAATGTGTGGGTTTCAGCCTTCTTCTCCACAGAAGGCCTTCATGGCCTTTGCCTGGTATTTTTCTACATCTTTGCCCAGGAAGACAGTTTTGGCACAGAGCAGGAGTTGGCTTGAACTTTGGTTCAAGCCTGGAGGGTGGGAGGGGAGAAATTTCTTCCTTTGGAGCAGTTCAGTTAGAAGCAATGAAGAACCCTGGCCTGGAGGAGACAATGGCTCTTTCCACAGGGTCTTGTTCCCCTTGTTCATGATTCTTTAGTTAGACAAGAAAGGTAGAAAGTGAATTTGCTAGGCCTGGGTGGAGATGCTGCTTGCTGGAGACTTCAGTAGGTGTGACTGGTCTGGGGCTTGAACATGTTTATTAGTGACCAGGATAGCTCTGTAGCCACCTGAGAAACCATCATGAAATAGAATAGTAGTTTGAATATTCACTATGTCCATTTTAGGATGAAGATATTTGGGACCGAAGGAGAAGATTATTCCCCTTGACTAGCTCTTTAATGGCCAGCTTTGGCCTTTTTAAGAGGTTTAATGATAGGATATATTTATGCAAGTTTTCCCCCAAGCTTTGAGTGTATATTTCAAGCTTCATTTACTTATATCACCATAAAATTTCTGTCCCTATGTCTCCATCATTTTTTATTTCTTTGCTCAAGGAGGTGTTAGAAGCCCATGAATCTAGAGGTAGGTGGGGGGAAGAATGGGGATGACTGGGAGAAAGGCCTAAGTTGTCAAAAGTTGGGTGCAATAGTGATTCAGATCCCATTTCTTGGGTCAGCCCATTGTTTGCTATGGCTTGGGTAGAGTCCTGAGAGGCACGATGGTTCTGTTTAGGGTTTCTGTTGCCCTATTGCCTGGTCCATGCTGATCTGCCCTTTAATGAAGATAGTCTTGCTGCAATTGGACTTAGATGGTAAGTTCTATTTTGCTCTTGGTCCTAGTCTTCAGATCATAATTCAAGTCATGGCTGGCTGGTTTGTGATGAACTACTGAAGAATTGAGTATCTCCTAAGAGGGCAAGTGAGGAGATGGTGTTCAGGAGAGCAGCAATTGTTTGGAGAGAAGACAAATTTCAGCTATTAGTAATATCAGTGTTGTATTTGATGCTGTCAAAGCCATTGATTAGCTCAAAATTAATGTAACAGCACTTTTCTGGATTTCATGATAGCTGCTTTGGAAGGAAGAAAAGGAAGTCCATTGCGGGGAAAAAAAACTTAAATCCTTCTTTTCTGAAATACCTGCTGACTCAGAAGGTGGCACACCCAGCTCAGGTGTAGGATACCTTTGTGATGTGGGACCCTGAAAAATAGCTCCACAACTATAAAGAGCTGTGCAATATTAATATTACATATAATAAAAAATATAAACAATAAATGTATTCTAACTATTGAAACTGAAAATAGGCTAGTTATGCATTTATGTTTTCCTCTCTCTTATCCTCCTGTTATTTTTACTTCTGGTAATAAAGCCAAAGGAAAAGAACAGTAGTTAAGCATTCATCTTGTGCTGATGAATTTCTTTGTCATTTTAAAGCTCAAGTTAAAAAAAAAGGAATATCAATGAAACAAAACAACATGCCATAATTTAGATGTCAGACATGCTAGTGAAAAACATGTACCCCTGGAGACAGGGAGAGAGGGGGGTCAGTGTGATCATATAAGAAATCTTTAGCTAAAACAAAGTTCAGTCTCTAAGAGCATCAGTGACTGTCTTGTTACTTAGGTATTAACCCATTTTGTGTCTCAGAGGAGTTGTGTTCATTTGAACTTGTTGAGTAGGAAGTGTATTGCTTTAGTAAATGATGCCATTTAGTGAAGAGCAAGTGCCAGGAGAAAATCCAAAAAGGCCACACTGCAAAATATACTTTGTTCATGTATTTAGTGAAACCATATCTTTTATTTAGAATGTTCAGTAGAAAATCAACAGGAAATTGCATATTTTATTTAAATGAAATCTGATAATGAAGCAATTTGCTACAGCACTGTGTCTCCTTGTAAATTTGGTCGTGGTAACACTGAGGGATAAAGTAATAAATGGGGTGGTAGAGCACCTTTTCAAATCATTAGAGTGTTATGAGGGCTGAGGTAAGGGTTTTTTTAGCAGTAGTACCACATGTAGTTTAAAGTCCTTAAAACTCTGCACTTCCAATTTTCAAATCACAAGAATGAAGAGTAGCATGCTTCTGTAGTTGCCTGTCCCTCATAGTAAGGCTTTAAATACTTCAGCTTCAGATTAAGAAATCACTGTTGCACATTAGCTTATAGCTAACATGTAAGGAGTAAACTCTATTAATTACTGAGTTCATCTGTCTGGAATGCAAACTGAAAAAGAAAGCTAGTACAGTTCATCAGGTCCAGTTTGTGTAGGATGTGCTGTGCAGTAATTTGTTGTAAGCTGTAGGTGCTTTAGATTCTGTGTGGTCAAACACCACTGGGTTTTTTTCACTCTCTTTCCCTCCCAATCCTCTCCCTATTAGGAGTGCTAGGAATCACCCAGGAGCCCAGAGGGGTGTGATCCTCATCACTGAAGGAACAACAAAGAAAATTTGTGTAAGGCTAACAGCTGAGAGAAACATGCTTTGTATCAGCAGCAGTTAAAACGGATGGGCAGCATCATTGGAACCATGGGGTGCAGCAGTTCTGCAGCTGACAGAAGGTCAGAGAAAGGTGAGTGTTGCCTTTGTCTTCAGTGTTGGTGGTTGTTCCCTCTATAACACGCTGGAAGAGGATTGCAAGGTAACATTTCCTCCCAGTCCTGTTGTCAAAATACTTATTCAGAGGAAATTATTTTCTAATTATCTTCTTTTTAAAAGAGTGAATAGCTTTTAGATGCTGGCAGATGTCAGAAGCCAACTGTAGACCACCTCTAACATCTACAGATTGGGTTGGAAAAGATTCACAGCATCTGGGATGGAAGCTAAATTTCAAATGTGTCTGTGCTTGCTCTGTCACTGGCAAAGCATATGGGGTAAGGTATTGATTGGGACCTTTTGTGGCCTTTCACAACACAGGATTCCTGGGCAAACTGCCTCAATTTTTCTGCTGCTGGGTGATCGCAATTATGAAACAAGTGTAATAAAGCAGAACTATTACAATGATTCTCAGAATCAATTTTCTGCCATACCAAGTGCCTGGCTTGAAATTCTTCCTGACAGTCAGTGATGCTGTCAGTTGGAAGTCTTCACAGTACCTGATTAAAGGTTCAGTTAAAAAGCTAATTCATCATTCCCTTGCTTTTAATCGTACCACACCCTGGTATGAACATACCAGGCTTTGCACAGCCAAGTGGGTTCCAGGATTGGCTTAGACCTGTGTTCAGACCCTCTGTGTTCTCTGTCAAAGTTTGTAATAAAAGCACAATTTACAGGTTTGCCAAGAGCCATATTACATGGTACAGTGCATAGTTTTAGGAGATTATTATGCTGAACAACCATGGTTGAAAAGAAAGTCTCTTTTTGGCTATCAAGCCAAGACACAAGCCACAGGAAAAGGGTGCTTAAGAAGCAGGAGCACTTAGTCACGGCTACAGGGATCCAAGCTGACTAATTTAAGGATAGCCTTCAGCTTTATGTACACTACTTGGATGTCACAGCATCATCAATGATATATCACAGCAGTGAAAATAGAATGGAAGCACCTGGAGTCCCAGACGTACCTGTAACTGGGAAGCAGTCCTTCCTCTTTGGGTTTGTGCCTTGTAAAGCCTTGGAAATATTATATATTATAATATTATATATTACCAAGTTATTGGGGAATATTTCTGAGGCTACAAAACTTGGAGCGGGCATGAAGAGCCATACTCTTTCTCAGTCTACAACTATCTATACATATTGGTGTGGAGCCAGGCTTCACTACCCCAAATCTGACTTATGATTTTGTGTGCTTGTTTGACAGTGTTTTGTCCTCTTCAGTGGTATTCTTTCTGCACTTCAACAGTAGTCAAACGATGCTGAACCATCTTTCTATCTGCAGCCTGAGGCTGTACATCCCTCTAATGCATTAATAACATGAATTTAACAGGTACTTGCTGCTGTAGAGACCTTCTGCAACTGACAACAATTTCTTTTACAGATGCAGTTTAGACTAGCATGAAAATCATGTTCTAATTCAGTCCTGAGAATAACAGTGCTGTAATAAGTACAATTAAAAAAAAAAAAGACAGGAAATATTCTGTTAGATTTGCAACATTAACCGTAATGGTTGATATCTATCTGTCTTATGTGATGCCAGTGGAACTGTGCCGTGTTAAGTGCTCAGGGTCATTAGGCAACCCAGGGGAGCTTTAATGGGAAATGTAATGGTTCTGATGCTGGAAATCCCTTTCTGTGTTGGTGGCTGTTCTTTGTCCCTTAGGTACTCTTATAAACAGAAAAGTTGCTGACAGCCTTGTTGTGATGTGTCAGGCTTTCGAATCGGTGCTGGTGGTAAACTCTAGAAAGGACAGAAAATGAGAGAGATCTAAGAGTTTATGTAGGGTATGAAGGATGGTATTAGTAATATAAAGATTACATTTCCTTCAGGCAGGAAGATTTTTCTAGGATGGATGCAGTATCCGAAGGATGGGAGTCTTTACTGATTTCAGCATTGTCTGGAGTAGAAAATGTTACCACTTTAACTATACTGCATATTTATTAATGGAAAAATAAGCAAACAGCATGCTATTATGGCACCTGTAAACATTTTTATTAAAAATCTTACTTAATGTTATACATTTACTAATAGAATCACTTTTCCATGGAGGTTTTTCTTTACCTGCTTAACTGTCAGTTTAAGAAAAAAGAACCATTCTGATTCAGGAGTGCCACTCATCATAGTCTCAAAATTCCTGGTATCTGTGAACAGCTAAAATAATTGACCAGTGTAAACTGTTGTCCCTCTAGTACAGAGCTTGTCTTTGTCGGCTGGTTTTTTGGTTTGGTTTTTTTCAGGAGGAAAAAGCATTAGTATAAATTGTTGGTTGTTATTTCCTTTCTTCTTTTTTTCTTTTTTTTTTTTAATCAACTGTTCATTTTAGCAACTCTAGTAAAATAGAACCATATTCCTGTTAAGACATTATTAGTGTTGGCTTCAGTTTCTTCTTTTTTTCCTTTTTCATGAATTTGCAGTGCTATGCAGTGATGATTGTATCAAATCTGGAATTCAGGAGAATGTCTCAGTTTTGTTTCTGTGCTTCTCCTGATCATCTGTTCATCTGCTGAGAAATGAGCTCTAGTTTTTGGAAGTGGAAGGAGCTAAGATCAGTGTATTCCATTGGTCCTTGTACCTTTGATAGTGTTGTCCTGCAACTGCTTTGAATTTTTCCCCCAAGGTCAGAAGCATAAAGACTTTTTTTCTGCCTTCTGTGCTGAGCTATTCAGTGTTGAGTTCCTTAGGAAACTCCTTGAAGTGAGGTATTAGCTGCAAGGCTGGAGGCCAAAGTCTTGACATTCATGGCCCCATCTACTTGTTTACTGGTATCCTGTTGAGAATACAGGGGGAAAAGAAGTAGGGAAAAAGAGGTAAGGAACCAGTCAAGAAAGAATTCTGTTCAACTTTAAGTGAGTAAATGTGACATCTCTTGAGAGCAGCCTCCCTACCTTACTCTATTTTTTGCCAGGCAAGAATATGGTGGTGATGTGGCTGTATTTGGATAGGTGTAAGATCCAATACCTTGATGCTCTGTCTTCCTCTTGCTGTTACACAGTGATGCATGAAATGCCTCTTGACTGTCCCTGTTAGTGTTATGTAGGGCTAAGCATGTTAATACAGAGTCCCCTTCTGACTGTAATTTAAGCAAATTACTAGATTTGAATTTGCCATTATTTCAGCTGCTCAATCTTCAAGGCAGTAGCTGCATTTTGTTCTGATTTTGTATGGTAAATGGTGTCCTCCTCTGGATGATAAATTCATACTTAGATATGTCCTAAGTATCTGAAACATACATTTATTCCTCTCTAGCTGATCTTAACAAAACAGTTAACAAGTGACCAAAGAATTCTTTTGTCAAAGTTAGTTGATCTTTCTGGATAAGCACCCTTAAATCATTATAGAGTCACAGGTCTGTGAAACAGCAGAGATTACTGCTGAGGTCATCTGTGCCTCCTCTCCCAAGCTCATGGTTATTTCAGGCTGAGCACAGCCCTTCCAGCCTTCTGCTTTCACTCCTTCCTCCAGGTCTGTCGGACCTGCAGTGATCATGGGTAATGTTGAGAGCATACCTGCCCACCTTTCCTTTTGTTTTCCTGCTGGCAGTGCTACTGCCACCCACATTTGATGTCCCACCTCCTTAGAGTAGCAGGGGGGATTGTCAGCATGGTGGGGAGGGATCAAGTGTGCATCAGCTCCTGGAGCTCCTGTCCTCCTGCACAGCTGCCACTGGTGGCCACTGTTGACACCAAACCAACTGCTTGACATAGGTGTGAAGAGCATTCCTCACAAGACAATGCCCACCCCAGGGCCTCTTTGTGCCACCAGATGTTCTGTTTGATAAACTTTTGTCGGAGCAGCTAAGGGAATGTGATCTGTTTGTGGCTCCAGGCTGCAGTCTTGCTTCAATGAAGTTTCCTGCAGTTTTCTAGACTGGGCCAACAGTAGACACAACTTCTTAAAGTGCTGAGTGGGATGAGTATTCAAGTGTGTAGTCCAAAATGGTCTTCTGACATGTCCCATTGGATTCTTGGGGTGACTATTCCTTCATTCACCAAGCTAGACAAAGCTACACCTGTGTGCCTTTTGGCACGTCTGTTTAAGCAACATATTTTGCCCTTCAATGCCATTTGTTAACAATTTCTCCTAAGATTTTAGTTTTGCTGGCTTGCTGATACATCTGTGCAGGCAAAAACTTTCTGTTAAAAGAGATTGTTCAAAACATCTGTCATTACATGATGCTCATTTTACAGCTTACAAAAATTGAAGCTTTTTACTGCGACTTGTAAAGAAATACACTTTGTTGGTAGGCCAAACTTCTTCCTTTGCTCAGCTTCCCAAAACCCACATACTGCCCATCGGCTGAACATGGCTTATTTCTTACAAGGGCTTATTTCTTACACGGGCAATGAAATGGGGAAGACTTCTAACAATATAGGTCTGAGCAAGTCAGCTAGTTCGGGATCTATCCCAGCAGACAGAAACAGTAAATGAATCATGCATTCATTATCAGAAAACACTTTTTCAGTATCACTTTTACAGAGTTTCATCCTAATACTGACTCTGCACCATGGACTGAATTTGTCATCTCTGCAAAATTCTGCACAGATAGCGTGTGTGTTTTCATTGTAGGTTCTACTGCACCCAAGTATACTCTTGCTTTCTGTTTTGACAGTGATTAGAGCTGCTATCCTCATCCAGAATTGGTACCGCTTTACAATGGCCCGGCTAGAGATGAGGCGCCGCTATTCTTTGAGCATTTTCCAGTCAATTGAATATGCTGATGAGCAAGATCAACTACAGGTTTGTAATCTTCAGGTCGTCCTGTACAAGCAGTTATGTTATCCCCAGAGGACGGGAGTTGCACAAACAAAATGGATATGTGGTTATTTCTCCCTATAAAGATGTGTCCTGTATAATAAAACTGCTTCCCTGCCTCACACATGAACTAATTTAGTGGTATGTGTACATATATATATATATATATGCATATGTGTGTGTGTGCATACATATATAAAACTACATAAGCAGCAGGACACTGTTCTGCCTACACAACCATATCTAGGTTAGAGGTTCCTGTACAAGAGCTCTGTTAGCCAGGGGTTGCAGGTCATGCCACTATGGGTGATCTTAGCCATGTCTGTGAGGCAAGATACATGCACAGAGATATCAGTGTCTCAGCATGTCAGCCCAGGCTTCCTTTAGGGTCAATACAGGGAACTAGGAACTTGTAGGGCTTTATGTTCATTCTAGTGTCAGTGTCTAAAGTGAAATTGGTGCATTGTACCAGTATCTTTTTATTGACTACAAGGGAAGTCTAGGCAAATAGTCTGGATGGTGGGCAAGATGAATTACACCCAAAAATGTTTGCAGCATTGAAACAGTCCTGGAACTTTTTATGTATTCATATAGTGTCAATCTGCTAATTCATAGGAAAGAAGGAAAGGAGTAAGCCATTTTTTGTAATAGGACACAAGTTGTGGCATTATTGCAGGCTCATGCTATGGGAACATACAGTAGTGTTTTAGATCCCCTTAAACTGGAAATTGGTAGTAATTGAGTATGGAAAGTGAATGTTAATGCTTGTTGGATCACCTAAACTGATCAGTGTGTGTTTGTTCTTTTCTTTTATGTACTCAGCTATCCAACTTTTTTACATTCATGCTGGATCACTGTACTCATCCTGATGCAGGTAAGGATGAAAGTCAAAGTAATATGGAGATTCTGTTTGGAAAACCTGATGTGAAGAAAGTTCATTTTCAATGTGACGTTTACAGCCTATGGCATATGCTGAAGCTGAGGTTGGATTTCCCAAATACTGTAATAAGGATTCTATCCTGTAAGCATGGATTCTGCTCAATATCTACTCAGTGAGTCAAGATGTAAGACAGAACCTGTTGTCCTTATAAGAATATTCAGAGGTGCTCCAGGTGCTTTCTTATATGTTACTGCCCTTAAACTGTTCTCATGGTAGTCTTACTGAAACAAATTTTCACAGCTTTTTGTGCATGTTTTCTTAAACTGAGATGTGGTTAACCCAGAAAGACTGTGTCTGATTGGTTTAGGGCAGATGTAATCAAAGAGGTTGCCTTCAAAGAAGTTACTTTTTTTTTTTCTTTCCTGAAGCAGTTCTGGACCACTTCTTAATTTAATTTGGTTTAAGTTTCGCTGCAAAACACATATCGGTATGTGAATGATTAAAAATTAAATTAATGTAAACTGCTAATCTCTAGAAACCATCTCAAATAAGGCTCAAGTTATTCAAAGAATAATGTTTAATTTTTGAAACATTTTAGGAAGCTTGGACAAAACTTAGTTTTAAAGTCAAGCTGAACAGAAGGACAGACTGAAAGTGATTTCTAAGTCCAAAAAAACAAACATGACTTCCCTGAACAAACAGAGAACAAATCTAATCCCAGAGGGGTTAAAAAGGAGTCTCTCTTCTTATTGAATTACAGAAGAATGTAATTTCTCTTTCATCTGGTCCAACCACAGGTTATTCCAATTAAAATATGCACAAGACACTTTGATAACAGGATAAAACCACCATCAAAACCATAAGTGGTTCAGTGTTCTAATGACAACCATTAGAAATGGCAATTTTTGTCTCTTAAATACTTTAGAGTGCCTAATGGTCTCTGTGCTCTGCAGAAAAAGACATTATGTTTGAGCCTTGCTCGAAAGCCAAGGCAGATGATACAATAGTCCTTCCTTTGATTTTTCCATTACCACTGTAATTCTGCAAAAAAAAAAAATCTGCTTTAGTCATTTAACTTCCTGAGAAGGAACTGGCAAACTTAAAGAAAATCAGACACTGCTCTCTTCATCTACATGCTGATAGAGCACCTCAGTTCAGCTTTTCCACCTGAGTGGGAAAGAAAATAGTAGTGCTAGGTCTGAAATTTTGAAAAATAGTGTTACTCTCTATTTCCATTATAATAGTGAAAGAGAATTTTGTAGCTGCTCATTGTAGATATGATTTATCCACCTTTATTAACAGTGTCTATTGACAGAAGGAACAAAGGTGATGTGCTTCAGGTGCTAGGGCTCAGCACATGGCTGGTACAGAGCACATTGCTACATGCATGGGCTGTTTGTGGACAGGCGGACATCCAGACCTGCCCTGTGCACAGGGAGAGACAGAGGGTACTTTGGGCTGCTCCTCATCACCACTACATGGATGACCTGTTTCTTGAACAGCCTGAAACATACTATGAAGTGTATGGTTTATAGTAAAACTCCCCTTTGTCTTGGTTGCTTAAAACTTTCATGTTAGGCCTGAAGTTGGTAAGTCTTGATAACGGCTCCAAAGCTTCTATTTTTGTCTTGGTTTGTTGTTTCCCCCTTTCTAATACTCCATATTACAGATACCGGAACCTGAAACAAAACAGAAAGATTCCATAAGGTACATGTTTAATAGAGAGATGGCTGAGACTACCTATGCAAATGAGATGACTTAGGGTTTTTTTGAGAAATTGGATATCAAATTTGTGTGGTGTAGTTCGTGGTTGTTTGTCCAACTACAGGCTGTGTGCATTCTTCACTTCAAGCTCTTGATTGCTTGCCCCTCTAAGTGACCTTTGCAGCACCCATGCTAGCCCCATTGATTTAAGCAAAATCAGTGATGAATAGAATGATTCTTTAGTAACTGCTTCCACTTCTGCTGAGTCATGGTCTTAAGATGTGAGCCACAGTGAGTGTAAACATAACAAGCCTAGAAGCTTTGCATTGGTTTTGCTATTCCCGAACATTTCTAAAACCCCACAATTCTCTGGCTTTTGTTTCATCAGTGTGTGCTCACTTAAATTAGAGTGATAGCATATGATTCAAAAGGCCTCTCCAAGAAGATAGTATACAATACTCTTACCAGAGAGTACGTTGCCTGTTCTTCTCAGTATGTGGTGTGAAAGCTACATGAAGATTTTGTGATCTGTGTTTTTCCTTACATTATAAACCACTCAGTCTCCACTATTCATCTTGTCACTTTCCTCTTTTTAATTTGCTTTTTCAGAATATGCTTAACAAAAAAGCAGCTCATTAACACAGTAGTGCTTTTGATGTGATCATTTATCTGATGCACCCTGAAGCTTTTTTCATCCTCTCATCCTGCTTAAGATGTCAGTGCAGTTTAAGTTGTGATTGGGATATTATATAGCTGTGTGTCTTGTTCTTGTTCTGCTTCTGAAGGGTATTTTCCAAGGGTTTGTGGGAAGTAAAAATTAAAACCCTTTCCAACTTAGACTTTTCTCCCTTCCTCCTTGAAAAAATCGGCATACCTACTCAGCCTTTCAGTGAAAAGATCTCTGGTCAGAGAAAGCTGGAAACTGCTTTTCCAGCAAAAGCAAATCCATTTATTCTTTTGTGGGTGCATTGAGGGTGAGAAGGCTGCAAATATGTCGTGGCAAAATGGTGGGACTAGGAGTCCAAGGCACCCCTGTCTGTGCCTCTCAAGGTCCCCAGGGCAGGAGCCACACTTCCTGGAGCCCTCCTTCAAAAGGGAACCAAAAAAAGTGCTTTCTTTCCTGCAGTTTCACTCCCCATGATGCCTCCCTTACAGCCTTGACACCCTTCCAAAGCTTTTTGCATGGAGTAATTCTTGTGGTGGGGAATAAGTCACAGCAGCTTGCAGCTTACATTGACGGGAATGAAGGAATAGGTGTTTGGAGCATTATAGAAATCTTCATCCTCTTAGTGGGCTCAAGGTCCATCTGGCTTTGACCTGATGTCTGGGCATCAGTATTTGGCAGATGTAACTCTACTCCTCAGGAGTCAGAGGTGCCCTTGGGTACCCCAGTGGTTAGTCCAAAGGCACACGGAGAGTGGCAGAACAGAGAGCTTATTTCAGAGCAACAGAAGTATCTGATTTCCTGTTACCCCAATAGTGAGTACATCCTTGGCAGTGACGTCTTTGACTTGCCTTGGACAACTCCCATGGCGAGGTAGTCTTGTTAGGAGAACCAGATTCCTGGGCTTTCTGTGGCCAGACTGACTCCACATAGCTCTGGGCTTTCATGTTTAATATGGAATATGGCAATTGTCTTCTAGGGTAATTCTATGGGGTATGCTAACAGAGAAGGTTCAACTCACTGAGCTTGAGCTAGACTGCTGGTCTCAGAGTAGAAAGCAGGTCACTCCCTGTGCTCTCTGTAGCCAGTGGAGAGAGGCAAATGCTAGCAGAGGGTATTTCATTCTGCCTTAAGACCTGTGCCTGAACTAGGCGTGCAGAGAGTTTTTGTCCCTGTCTTTCAATATGCACAGAAATAGTCTTGACAGCTTCAACTAGAAGATGACTAAAATGAGAGGGGTGCCAAATCCTTCAGAATTAGTCCTGCATGGAGCTTGTGGTGAGCTGAGGTTCTCACCAGTCAGCATGCTAGTCCCCATACTGCACCAAGGCATTCATTGCTGACTGCTCTGAGACAAGAAAGTTACCCTTTGCAGGCAGGAGCCTTAAAATCCAGCTGAAAGGCTGCCTGAGAAGACATAAGCTCACTCTAAGGCTAATGACCAAAACTGGCTTTTGACAACTCACCCAGAAGTGGAAAATGGGGTGTACTTTGCAGAGATATGCCCTACAGGGAAGAAGATAAGAGTTTCCCAGCCTGGATATAAGACAAAAAGGAAGCAAGGCTGAAGGAAGGCAGGCTCATGTTCAGACGTCAAGGGAGGGGTAGCCTGCTGCATGTGGGAAGGGGAGGGCTGGAGTAGAAGCAGGCATGGGCCAGTGTCTGGCTGGCTTGAAATGCTGAGAAGACTGCTGACTCGAAGGAGTTGTGTCAGATGAGGAGAGCCTCTGGCCAGAACAGGCAAGCAATGAGGATTTTGGGTGGTCTGTGGAACTGTCTTCATGGTCTGCAGCCACCCACTTCCTGACAAGTAGGGCACAGAGGGAGATGCCATCCAAAGACCTGCTGCCGGAGCTGGGATGTGACTTGGTGCAGATGTGCTTGGCTGATCAGTATGTGGGGACCTGCAGTTTCAGCCCATGGGTGATGTTCTGGCATCCAGCCAGCCAAAGCTCTAACTGTGGCGGAAGACTGCAAACCAGACTGTACTTGGTGGAAGCGGTGAACCTGGAGCACCTTGCTGTTACTTGATGCCTTATCCATTTGCATGTCTGTACACTGAATGTGCTAATTAGCTCACAGCAGAAGCCTTTTTTTTTTTTTTTTTTTTAGAGCTGATAAAGTATTTTTATCCATTTATTTCTTTAATACGGATTTTATCCGGTTACAACTTGACTTGTACAAATCTCATAATTTATGAGGCCACATGCCGGTTTGGGCTGCTGCGAGCTTTGAGTCACAGACACGGGTATTCCTCTAGCAATAAATAATACATTTTTATTTCCAGTTGTATCTAATCAAGGGTACAGAAGACTTACCTGTAGCCCAGCAGAAAGTGTTTACCACAATCATCTTGCAAGAGCAACTCTGTAACAACAGCTGCCAGAACCCTGTCCTCTAGGGCCTGGTTCTGTCTTTTAGAATATAATATACAATAAAGGCAACCTGCAAGAAGAAAACACTGAAATCTACTGTTCACTCAGTTAAATTTCAAGGGAATGTCAAGAAAATACTGGATTGAATCAATTAGCAAAGTTCCTGCTTTCTCCATGCTCCGGGAAAATTAGAAGCTATGCTTTACTTTAACTGCTATGTTTTTGTTTACTTTATTTCATCTAATGGTTTTATGGCAGCCAACCAAAATATGGCATTGTCTCCTACTTGTATCAGAAAGGAGTGCTTTGCAATCCACTGTGAATAAATAGGATTTTGTTGATGATGTTTTAAATAATCACTGACCGTCTAGTATTTAGCCTAAAAAATTTGCACAGAAAATAAAAGCAATAAAAGTGAATCTTTAAAACCTGTATTAAAAGTGTACTATTGAACTTTAAACGTATAATGATCAATGAATGATCAACCATGGCTTTTGAATCTTCTTGCTTTGTGGGGGAAGGAAAAGAAAGTCTGTAACAGTCTACATTTCTCATTACCTATGAGAGCACATTGCTCCACAGCTTCAGAGCAAAATGTTTTGCATTCTGACCACAGCTGCTCGCTGTTGGGACAGAGTTTTTGCCTGGTTTTCTTTGGTTGGTTGGTTGTTTTTTTCCTTGTTTTTTTTGTTTGGTTGGTTTTAGTATTGCAAAATAGTCTGGGTAGACCTGGAGCTCTTCTACTATACAAGGCAGGAGTTACCCACTGTAATACTACAGCAGGTAAAGCATCAGTTATGTTCCACTGTTTCTGGTCATGCTGTTATGGCCCTATGTGGAACTGATGGAATTTCTGCATTGTTGTTTTTCTTCTCTTTTGTTCCAGTTTCTCACATTTTCACAAGCCCTAGTGTTTCTCAGGTGGTGGATGAAGGCTTATGTTTAACAGAATTTGAAAAGAAGATTGATGTTCCAGACTCCTATTATGGACCACGACTCTCATTCCCCCTTACTGTTGAAGATGCCAATGCTCTTCTTCATGCTTTCAGGAATGAACAGGTAAGTTGCAACGTTTGATTTATATTTACTTGTTTTACATCTCTGTCAAGTTGTAGCTCCACAATCAGCTGAATCCAATGTGAGGCTAAACTGGTGTCCAAGGAGATACTTCACCCTTCCCTTCCATCCCATTACCCTTTCCTGCCATCCCCATGTGATCATACAGGTACATGGTGAGCTGTCTTGGGGAACTGATCTGACTGGAAGCTAACACAACAAAATCAAAAGTAGTCAGTTCTCAGCCAGACCAGTCCCCAGGTTTGATTCACTATTTGTCTGCATGACCACCACAGGCAGCACTGGGAAGGGAGCAGAGACCTTCTCATCTAGCACTGAGATTACAGTGATAAAGAAATGGGAACCCATAGCAACTGCAAGGCAGGAGTTATCAGCGAGGGGAAGGTGTCATAACTTAGAAATCAGTTAACTTTTTCTGGATTAAAAGTACTTTGTCCCCAACCCCATTCTTCCTAGAGGAATTGAGGTGTAAGGGTTAATCACCTCATTCCAGTGTGCAAGACTTCACCATAAGGGAGGTGTGAATATAAAGCTTTGCTAATGTAGCAGAACAGGGTGATAGCACAAATCCTCAGGAGCATTTCTGTCTGTGGCTGCCAAGGCACTGAAAAGGCTGTTGCTGATGCACTATGTTCTTGAACAAGTCCCTATGCTGCCCTCTTACAAGATGAGGGTGGGGCAAAGAGTCATTACATGGTACAGCTTTGTTGGAACTTGTGGTCATTTGTGCTTAACAATATACTGTGTATAAGGGTCTATCTTGCTTTTTAGTTTACTAAATAATAGTGTTGGTGGTGGGGTTCTGTAATTTTCCGTGGAGACAGATGTTAAATGAAGCAAAATATAAAGCATGAGCCCACCCAGACTTCACCATACTGTCAGCTCTCCTCTTCCTGTCATTGACATTTTATTAAGGAAATGATTGTATGTAATCAGCCTTTTTTGTTTGCTTTAAAACCATGAATCTTGAAAAGTCAATCTGTAGCTCACCTGTCTCCTCTACCAAACTTCCTTCGAGCTAGGTTTGAATTCAAAGCCTCAAAAATCACTGACTGAAAAAATTTCGTAAAAAACATTAGCAGAGAGGACCTATGAGGCCTAAATGTTTTGTTGTCATAACATCTTTACAGTGAACAGGAAGATAACTCCTACCAAAGCAACTCTTGCTGGTGTTTCCCTCTATTATTTTTGGTATTTGTTGAAATATCATTTATGGCCTTAGGGTTTTTTTGGTTGGTTTGTGTTGGTTGGTTTTGGTTTTTTTTTCACTCACAGCTAGAACTACATCCTTTTTTTTCCCTCCCCTGTTACTTTTAACAGATGACCTTATGCAGTGATTCTGAGTGCTGTATAACTCAGTCTCACCCCTTCTGTAAACTGGGAGAGTAGAAACAGTGTACTCGAAATAAAATGGGAAAATATGTAAAGCAAGTTCATTAAGAGCTCTGTATCCATTCACTGGGAAGCAAGCACAAAGCTAGGAACACTCCTAATTCCCAGCACTAAACCCTACAGCCTGTAATCATGTCTGAAGTCTGTAGTATAAATAATCCTGGCAATATGTGTCTGACATTAATAAAGCAGACAGATGTAATGCTACTTTTAATAAATCTTCCTTTTCTCCCTGCATTTCTTTCTCACAGCTGCTTCATGCTCGCTATGTACTGCAGCTACTTTGTGAAACTAGGAGGGTTCTCAAGGAGATGCCAAATATCACCCATCTTTCAACTTCCTACTCTAAGGAGATAACTGTCTGTGGTAAGGTGCCAGAGAAAGTAATAGCTTTGGGCTACGTGGTTGATATTCTAAGTGGTTTTAGAATGATGCAGACATTTCCAAATGTTGCCATTACAAGAAAGTTCTCTATTTTCCTTTTTTCTTTTTTTTTTCTTTCCCCCCCTTTCCCCACAAATGTATGAATTGGAACAAACAAAACCAAATAAGGTTTCTGAGTCACACTAAGTATATTTTAAGAAAGTCCCTCATGTCCTCTTTCCTTTCCTCATTAAACATTTCTCAATGAGTCAGTATTAAATCAGCTAACACTGCAGTGTAGCTTAAATATTCCTGCACTTCCATCTCTAAAATGCTACAGAGTATTTTCATCACTGGCTGCAAGTCTCACTGCCTTCTCCTCTTACTGAGAAAAAGACTTTACCATCATAATTTACTAAGTAATGAATTTAATGAGGGCTTAATAGGGGTGGCAAACAAGACCTTTCATTGACAGCATGACTATCTAGAATAAATTGAAATTATAATAAACCCTCATTTCTAAAGGGACCCGAGAGGGTGGATCAGTCTTTATACAACCAACAAATTAGTCTCACAGAATGATGTGATGTGTCACAAGGTAAAGAACTAAGAGCTCACTGCCTGTCTATTTCGTTATGCTTTTGTAAATTATAGATAAAGGGATGCACTATCCTGACTTGCCACAGAATGCAGTAGCTGCAAACCTGAACGGGAATGCTGACATTTACTCTTGACAGTGTGTGCTCTCTGTAACAGTAAAGTGGTGTAAGGAAGGGTGCTATGACACACGCAGAACAAATGATGGGTTTTAAGATGTGGTTATACGCTTACTTCAATTGTCAGGAAAGGGTTTGTTGAAATGAGGCTTTGTATAAAAAATAATTTGTTAGCCAAACCAACAAAATCTCTCTCCAAATCAAAGAAACACAGATTCATGCTTGTTCGCTACACCGCGTGTTCTTGCTAAGCAAAACGTAGCTCTTCATGTTTGTATGGCATTTGCACCATGTCAGCAGCATCTAAAGGGATCCCTTTCCTGCCATTGAAACTAACAGCTTTTTGTAACCAGGAAGATCCTCTGCCAAAAATGAAAGACCAATTTTTAGACAAAATTGGTTCAAAAAGCTGATTTCCTTAAAATAAGGTACCCCACTCCCCATTTTCTTTTATTTTCAAATTAATAAGGCTGATTAAATATGCACCTAAAAGTTTTGCATCCACATACATGATGGAAATCTGTCATAGCTTGAGTGATTCCTTAGAGTGACTTCAGCAGGCTCATAATTGATAAAAAGATGCACAGAAAACACACAGGGTAGAAATGTAACTTTTCTTTTCCTACTTAATAGTGATGAAAGCATATTATCACCAGATAGGTTTTGAAGCTGTTCTGTGGCTTTGTGGTGGTGAGTCACAGACGTGAGAAGGTTGGTTCTGTAAGCATGAAATTCAGTCCTATGCAGAGGGGAGCTGTGATGCAGTGATCCTTTGTGTTGGGTGAAACCTCCCTGCCTGTGCCAAAATAAATCTCTCAGAAAGGGCCAAATCTGTCCATTCCTGAGGCACTGAGGCATACAAGCATGGGCAGTTCTTGACACTCTCCACCAAATCCTGCCTGGAGTAATGAAAACCTGGCCTTTATGCAACCAATTGTGCTCTCTTTTAATATTTCATTGCCACATTTTACAAGCAGCTTCAGCATGTACCTTAAAATGTAGCTAATCCTAGTACAAGGCAAATTGCTAAGGAAAAAACGTGGCAAAACTTGTTAGGACTAGGTAATTCTAGTATTATAATTCCTTTTTTTTCCTTTGTGAGAAAATATTTAGAAAAAAAACAGACAATCATGGTTTTGTTTCCTGTAGGAGATTTGCATGGAAATCTGGATGATCTTTTGCTGATATTCTATAAGGTAAGTAGGTAGTCTGTGATGTAGCATTTTCACTTTACGACTTGCTGTTATGAACATGTATTTATGGCTGATAGATTTATCACTGTTAGAACTGTACATGTGGTATGCACGTACCTCATACCCAAATACTCGAACAATTTGAATGACGTTTTTGTCATAGCTTTTCCTTCTCTATGTCCTTAGGAAGAGATCTTTCTCTTCCTAAATGTTGAATTGGAGAATGAAACAAAGCTTAAAAGGGTTCCTTGCAATGTCTCTAAAGTCCTGACATTGTTTTATATTCCATATTGACTAAAGTCTTCTAAAATCAGTATCCAACTTAGTTCCCGATGTAACAGTATACCGTGGATAATTTTGGCCCTCCAGGAAAAATGCAGAGGCTTTCATTTAGACCCTCCACTGATACCTGCAAAGCGGTTTTTATTATTAGTTGTCTACAGGAAACAAAAAAGAATGCTATCTGTTTAAAAGCTTTTTAAGTCTTGGAAGCAATTGTATAGTCTGCACAAAAAGGAAATAAATACCTTGGGCACCCTTTACATTTGCTTTAAGAGCTGATCACTTTTAATGTTAAAAAAAGCATAGCTCCATTTTACAGATGTGAAAAAAAATTAAGCTGCAGGCTATCTTTTCCACAATTGTATATTTAACTGAAGATGCAGGACATTTCCTGTATTTAGTTTCACATTTATCTTTAGCATGAATCACCACCTTTCATGTAGCAGATACTCTCTTTGATTTGAGCTTTCCAGGGGCAAGGGTTTCTGTCTGATCCTTACACATTCATCTGCACTGAATGGAAACTGAAGTGAGCTAAACCAGGTGTTCAGATGATGTCATTCCTCTCCTGGTTCCAACTTCGTTAGGCTTGATCTGACACTTGTTGAAGGAAAACTTGCTTGTTTTGCCTGAGTGCATACCTGAAGCCTGTTGAAGTATAATCAGAAATTTTGACCAAGTTCTGCTTTTCTTACTAATCAATAAATTATGTTTAGCTGATCCTTGGCTTGCAGTCTTTTAGCTGCTACTTTAATTAGACAGTCTTCCTTTTTGAAAGCGGAGTAAGAATATGATACAGATTGGTTTCATACAGAGGACGTGGAATGGGAAAACTATTTTGAAGATAAATGTTCAGATAGTTACATTTACAGCTTCAATCAACTTGAACTTTACTTTTTTCTTGGAGGAAACAGAAGTTGATTCTCTAACGGATGTTACAAAGAGAACAAAACTCTAAGCAAAGACTAAATCCTGACATCAGTAAATTCAGAGCCAAAACTCCCACTTGACTTCAGGGACTAGAGTTTACCCCAGTGGGTATTTGTTCAGCTTCTGGGAGAGTCCCTCCACCAAAATGAGTGAAATGGACAAATACTTTGTCATTTCAGAGTGATTCAGAAAATAGAGAGCAAATGATAGAGCTGCTGAGTCATTGAGAAGCAAGTTAAATGACATGGTCTTTTTTGTCCCTTCTAAGCAGTTTACATAGCCAAGCAGCAAACCAGTCAGCCTCTGGGATGCTTTTTTTCCTGCTTCCCTAACTCTCTTTCATTTGGAAGGGAATTCTTCCTCTGAGTTGGTATGAACCACTGATAACCCTAAAGAAGAGCGTGTAATCCTAAACAAGGCCATGAGGAGTGTAGTGATCTCAGATCTGCGCAGAGCTGTGCAGAACTGAAGTGGCTGCTGAAGTATTTTGGAGGCCTGCATGCAGACCTGGAGCCCTGAGCATGAGACTCTGTCCAGGGAATTTTTATCACATTTTATCACTTTTGCAAACTGCCAACAGCAAACACAGAAGCTAGCAATCTACAGCTTATTGATAGAATGCTGGTTGGAATAGTGGGTATAATTCTTAAACCTGGTTTGAGTGAGGCTAAGATAATGACTTTTTTTCTCAATAACCAGTTTGTAATGTTTGTTCAGTCCCTGCATTAATCTCCATTAAATGACAGCATTTCCTGAAATTCCTTGAAACCTTTGAATTTTAAATTATGTATTATTAAGTTAGATTGTTAAATGGATGCTATGGATAGAAATAGCCTGAAGCTGTAGAAAATGCAAACGATGAATGGAAGTTAATTAATCACTAACCCAGCAGATACAGTAACAATGCCCAGCAGCAAGTTGCTAATCATTAGAGGGCCTTGTTCGCCTCCGACATGCCAGAGGCTGTAACAGCCTTCAGTTTCTTCTTATTGGTCAAAAAGACAAAAAAGCAGATAAAAACTTTGAGTGTAGAAGAAAACTAAAATGTCACATTGAAGTTGGAGGTTCAAAACAAACTCCCATTTAAAACTTAAGAGTTATGGGTAAGCTTTTCCAAAGAAAGAATGATAGAGTTTGGAGAGTGCTTCCATAGATCTGTCTTACCATGAGAAGTGCATTACAGAGTGGCTGTGTGCATACTGACAATCTGCTGGTGATTCACATTCATATTAATTCATCTTTCCACAGTGTTCCACTCCTGAAATCCATCCTTACTTTTTTAAAACCACTACAACTAACTGCATGAGCAGAGTCTCATAAATTGCCACTCTTACGAGCGTAGAGCTACCACAGGCCTTTTCTCAGTTAACTTGGAGAGGCTATGGCAAAAACCGAGCAAGCCATATTTGCATCAGTTAGGATTGTGCTGCTGTGGGAGTTGAGAGACCAGGACTTGCTACTGCATCCTGACGTAACAGCATAGGACACTGACGGGGAGAAAAAGAGATAGTTCCTAATGGTTTCAGATTAAAGGTTCTTTTGAGACCCTGGCCAAATCCTGCATCCTGCAATAAACCTGCTGAGGCAGTATACCAGGGAATGACATAGGAACATAGGAAATGCTGGATACTGACGCAGTAGCTATATTCAGGGTGTGGGATGTCTTGCAGTGCTGCCAAACTTGTTAAGAGTGGCTTCCACAGTTGCAATGTGATTTTACAGATGCTCTATTGATAATTCTCGTGCATGACAATTGTGGAAACAGAGGTTTCCTTTCTCTAATGAGTCCAAATTGAAATAATATTTCTGATACTCCTGATTGGAAATGAAGCTACACAAAGTTGCTGCTATACTTTCTGTAAGCAGATGGCATCCACTGATGTGTTGATAACAAATGTAATGAAACATGTCGTCAGTCCACAATACTAGCTTTTAATAATCACCATTCATAGTAAAGCATTGCTCTGTATCTTCAGGAAAAAAAAAAAAAGAAATACCTGTATGTACAGTCTCTCAGGTTTGTAAGCATTCAAGTCTATCTTTCCCTGAGAGGAGGCAGAGGGCAATATGAACAAAATTTAAGTGGTGCTTTCAAGATTAAAGCAACTGAAATCAAGTTCTTCAGAGTTCTGTATTAAGATTTTATGTCCTCTGAAGTACAGTCTTTCTAAGGAGCTCTGGAAACATACACTGCAAACAATGTAAGTATATGAAATCCATTTTGTTACTGTGTAAATAAACATTAGGACCTTCAGACTTGTGTCAGAAGATAATTTTACATTAATTTCTTGTCTTCCATTCAAAATGAATAACTGCCTTCTATTTGCAAGTGTGTAACTTCCTGGAAGCAGTTGCATTAACAGAAAAGTGTATTTTATTAAAAGAATAATGTTCCTTTTGGTCTCTTTCAGTTTATTTTAATAGGTAGAGGAAAGATTTAGAGATGGAATTGTAAGAAAAGCTAGTGAGGCCATCTCTTCTCTGATGGCTTATACATGTCTGATACAGAGGGGTTTGTTCTAAGCAGTGGGAATAAAGAAATGCTGCACTTTAAAACAATGTATTTTGCAGGGCTTTGGCAGATTTTCTAGCAATGTGATCTCATTTAAATGCTATTTCCTTTATTATAATAACATTGCAGCATCTCTACATGTCCTTGTTTGTGTTTCTTTCTGCAGAATGGTCTGCCTTCAGAACAAAACCCCTATGTCTTTAATGGTGATTTTGTTGACAGAGGGAAAAATTCTATAGAGATACTTATAATCCTGTTTGCATTTCTTCTTATCTACCCCAATGATTTACACCTGAATAGAGGAAACCATGAAGACTACATCATGAACCTGAGGTAAATTTTTTTTTTTTTTTTGGGGGGGGGGGAAGGGAAGGAGGAAGAAATATCTGGCTTTTCACTAGAAACACTGGAAGTTTTGAATGCTACCTCAGCCACTGTGATGCTCTAAAACAAAAATAATGTTTTATTAGGTATTCAGGTGTAGCTTTGCATCTTGAAGATGTGTGAAGGAGGCAAAGAACATGCTCATTACACACAGACAATTGAACTGGAATCGTGTCTTATTTCTGACCTGATCACGATCCTTTGAAGTCAATGGTCTTAGCACAGCTTCCTGAGTATCAAATTTTGGGAAGGGAAACAGATGGAAGGGTGATATTTTAGTTAAAGCATTGGCTTTTTTTCTACAGCATAGCAAAAAACATAATAATATGTGATCTAACGGAAGCAGTAAACCAGGAGCTGATATTTCACTTAACTTTAGGCTAAGATGTCACTTCCCAAACACAAGGGGCAGGTAAGTATCTTAGCTTCTACACAGTGGCGGTCCATTGAGAGGTGGCAGTCTGCCCCATTGCAGGAACAGCTGAGACCCTGTTTTCTAATACAGACATTTGTACTCAGCTCACAGATGTGAGAAGAATTTTGTAGTCCTATTCCCAAAAATCTAAGCCACCCCAGTAAGTCTTTGGGTGACTGTCTGGTGGGTAACCTGTCGTTTGATGCATGCACACAGAATATATTGCTGTTTTAACTAGCCATAAGCCTGGGTTAGAGACCTGTGTTCAAATCCCATTCATGATCCACATAAGAATCATTTTTACATAATACTTCCCTTTTCAGGGAATGAAAAGAGAAGGCTCCAGGGAGACTGTATTGTGGCCTTCCAGTATCTGAAGGGGGCCTACAAGAAAGCTGGGGAGGGACTTTTTAGGCTGTCAGGCAGTGATA
>WTSP01000549.1:0-19329 GCA_025331215.1 Actenoides lindsayi
GGGGGGGGGGCGGGACGGCGGCGGGGGGGGGGGAGGGAGGAAAGGAAGGAAGGAAGGAAGGAGAGAAAGAAAGAAAGAAAGAAGGAAGCAAGCAAGCAAGCAAGCAAGCAAGCAAGCAAGCAAGCAAGCAAGGGAGGGAGGCAGGGGTGTGTCCCGCCTTGGCGGGGCCTGCGCATTGTCCGGTGTCACCTCACACCACACCATGGGCGCCCGCGCGGGCTGAGCCCCTCCGCGACGGGTAGGCCGCGGCAGGGCCGGGGGCTGCCTGCCCTTGAGGGGAATAGGTGCAGGAGCAGGTGCGCGGGTCAGCCCCAGCCCCGCCCCGCCGTGGTTCGGTGGCGGCCGAAGCGGTTGTTTCCAGCCGGGGAGGCTGCTCGCCCCGCTTCTGACTTGGGGGGTTGTAGGGAGGGGCTGGTGGCGGGCAAGCAGCCGTTTGAGATCGCGCTGCAACCGGTCGGGGCCGCGCCTCGGTAGAGGAGCGGCAGGGCGGTGTTCCCTACTGCTAAAGGCATTATTGTATGGGGGGGGGTTCTGAGTAACCTCTAATTTTCTTACCTTAATGCTGGTTTGCATCTGCTGAGCTCTGACTGGAATTGCTTGTCTCAGCCGGGGTTTTGGGGAGGAAAGCCATCCCTAAGGGAGTTCCTGGATCAGCCCCTCCTGGGTGAAGTGCTGGTTGAGACTAGATGGAATTGAACCAAGCAGCTCTTCTCAAATATTGACTATGCTGAAAATCTTTTTAAAAAGAAACTGTTGTTAAAGCTCTTAACATAGTCTCTTGCTGGTGGCCTGGTTGCCCAGTTTGATGGGCCCAAAGTTTTTGTGGTTGGATTAGCACACAAGAGTAGTTTGGTTAAAACCATGGATCCTTTTCATGTACATCTTTGGCTTGAGCAGATTGGATGACTTGTACTCTTTCTGCTGGCAGTGTCAACCTCATTTACCAAACTCCAATCCTTTTTAATATTTGCCTTGTACTATTTAAATGACTATGTAAAGATAAACAGATTGTGCTCTGATAGCTTATTACATGTCCCTTGCACAGGATAGAATTGTAGCAAGTGGTTAATGCCCTTGTCTGGGACTGAGGAGAACATGGGTTCAGTTTCCTCCTTTACTACAGACTTTTGGTTATAAGCTTGAGCCAAGCTCCTGCCACAACTAATGGTTTGTTTATTTGATTCTAAACACTGTTGATACTGTTAAAAATAAAATATGGTGGTTTAAGGTTCAAGATAGAAAAACTCAGATGAGTAGGGCTGGGTGAGTGTGTCTTGAGTAACTTGTCCACAAATGCTTTATACATACTTTGGCTGACTAAATCACTTAATCTGACCTTGTTGCATGTGTACTTAAAAACAAACACACACAAAAGTTTGTGCTGAAGTTGAAGAGTTGCTATTGAGTGATGAAAATATCATAAATTCAGACTCCATTTAATGCTTCAGAGGCATCTGAACTATTTTGGTGGTGTCCTTATGTGTTCAGAGTAGAAAAGCCAATTACTGAAATTAATCATTGTCTTCTCTTGTGGTGCTCTCAACATGAGTGACAGATGCTGCATTAAACATATTGGGTTCAAGTAAAATATAGTCATGTATATTTTGCAGGAGACAATCATTACTGACAGATGGCTCTTGTTAAAAAATGGCTTCTTTTAGTTTGAGTTGTTGGAAAAGACAAAAAAGATTGAATTCAAGAAGTGATAGGAATGACAGACCACTCCATCCTGAAAGTTAAGATGTGAAAATGATAAATGAAGAAGGCATTAATGTTACAGAGAGGCTATTACATTAATGGGAGTTGTGCTCAATCCCATAGAGATAATGTGCTGGCTTCCAGCTGATGCTTTAAAGTATAAGCAACCAGGTAATACTCTGAAGATCAGGGAATCTCCATAGAGGTATTCAGTATAAACCAGAAATGTTTTGATTTATTGGGGAGATCCAGCAGGATATAGAGTCAGGCTGTACATGACCCTCGAGTCAGTCCCCAGCATCAAGCAGAAAGCTCAGATGGGTTTTGGCAGGGTTTTGTTTGGTTGGGGTTTTGGGGGATTTTGGGGTTGTTTTGGTGTGGGTTTTTTTTGTTTTGTCAGCCTGTGAAGTGAAAACATATAAAGCAGAGACTCTGATGATCAAAGAGAAGGAATGTAATGATGATGTTAAACTTCTGTTGGTCAGTTCTATGAAGTTAGAATGTTCCTGAAGTAAAACGACTCTGAGCCTTGTAGTGATGAGCCTCTGGATGAGATGTGTCTCATCTACAGTTAGCTTAAAGCTGGAATTGACTTTTTTTACCCCACAACACCACCACCCCCAGTAGAAAACATCAGACCAATATAAGTGAAACTGGTATGGCAAGGTTGACATCCAAAAATGGAGGAGGGGAAATGTTATTGTTTATATGTTGTTGACACTTGGTATCCCCACAGGGGCCTCATGGTGGTTTAAATCAAACAAACAACAAATTGATTGGTTACAGAAGAATTAAAATTGACACGTGATATTTTGCTGAGGTTTATCAGGGTGGGAAAAATTGTGCTAGTAGCTGGATCAAAAACTGTATTTATACCATGATCACAACAAATTACCAGAAATCTGCATTTTAACATGCTCAAGATTGTTGAAAGACTGCTTTTGGCAGAATATTATTTTTGAATGTTGTGCAGAAGACTTAGTGAGGACAACGGGGCTTTTAAGTAGATATCATGCAAACTTGTCAGTGTATTTGCTGGCTTAAATAAGATGTTTATAAATATCTTTATAACATCCCAATGACCCCTTAGTATTTAGAAGAGGATGCTTCCTGCAGATCCGGGGAAATACTTTTTCCTGAAGTGGTGAATTTGAACCTTTGCCATCTTGAATATGAGCATAGCGATAGCCTTACAGTTACTGTACTTCCTCTTTTATTAAAATTGTGCCTGTCTGACACATCAGACATTAAAAGTAAGAAATTTTGGCATAATAGTCCTAAACAATACAAATGACTGAGAATATTTGGGCAGTCAGAGCAGCAAGACCGTTTCCCTTCAATTTCTCCAGGGAACTAGAAACAAAGCTCAACCTCAGCTGTCTGGCAGCCAACGCTCCAGGGTGCAAACTCTTTCAGCTTGCTGCTGGAAAAAGTAGTGTGCAGTGGAAAATGGCAGTTCTGTGGCTTGCAGTCATTAATAATTTCCTGTTGACTGAGCTGTTAGGCCTGCAGTAACCTTGACATGACATACCACCCTCTCTTCAGAGGTTTCCACTGTGGAGTTATGGAATATGCGAGCTGACTGCTCTCCAGTCGTTCCATCCTCACGGGTGTTTGTTCATCGATATGGGGCTTCCCGTTGCAAAGTGCTTGAGCTTCTTTTGTCTTTTAAGCAGAGTTAAATTGCTCTCTACAGCCATGTGAGGTTCACCTCTGCTGTTTTCTCCTCTACTGTTGCAATGTATTGGCATTCGCAACATACCATAATGCAGCGCTGAGGTGGCTCGTACCGAATCCTTTGTATCCACTATACATCTGGATAACTGCACTTGGGGCCATCTATTCACGTGGCTTCTTGCCAAGTGAGTCTGGTTGGGCTTGTCAAGGATACTAATGCCAAGCAGCAACGAATTTGGGATAATGAATCCAGTGTGCGTAACACCAGATGCAACGTGTGGCCTTTATTGCAAATTTATTCTGTTTTCATTTGCTTAATCTTTATGTTGTCGTTTCTGCTTGTGCCAAAAACCAGCCTCTGAACATGAAAAACCTCAAAATTCGGTCACTCGGAAACTGCCACTCAAATGCATTGTGATACAGTAAGCATGTCAGGAAAGAGAAACAAAACACTTGGATAATCAATGCCTACTGGGAATATCAGATCTTCAGATGACTGAATCACAAAACGCCAGAAAATAACCACAGCCAGATTAGAGTGTGATATTAGTTACTTTGTTGGCACTTGGCCAAGTAATCTGCTCAGACTCACCACTCTAAAAGTCCCCTAAACCTGCGTTTTTATATACCAAGATCCTACAATGGATCTTGATTTTTAATACTTCAGTTTCTTTTATCCCTTCATCGGATTTTGTCTGCGTTTTGAAAGCGAGTTGATCTTGCTGAAGAAATGGCTTGATCCTCAGTTAGAAATCAGCTATAGGTGCCGAAAAGCAGTAATGAGGCTTCAGGAAACTGGATAAGGAGGTAGTAATTAGACTGTGTAGGGAATGGTTTTGCTATACTTTTTGATGTGCCCTCTGCTAAAAGCTGTGCCTTACTCTGGTCTTAAATTTTACTTGCTTAGCTCTTCAACTGAGCCATGGCTACAGAATGGATCAGAGGAGAGAAGCACACAGACTTTAGCACCACTTAAAATTTGGGGAAATGGACAAGCATGAGGAAAACCGTTAGGCTGTTCTTTTTCAAGTTGGTTCAGTTACTCTTCTCCTAGTATTAGATTATTTGTATGCAGTTATAACAGCACGTTTGAATGGATTTGTTGTTTCCAGCCGTACTTAGTTTCAAGAGCTTTAAAGAGACTGGAAATTAAAATGGCTTTGAGGTTTCCCTGATTCTTGCCAGTACAGAGCTGCTTAATCAGGAGAAGGAATGGGAGTGCCTCTAGGGGAGATGCTGTCTGTCATCAGCTCTGGACACTTGCAGTTCCAGAGCAGTGTAGAAGCCTGAGCAATAGGTAGAAGAAATGCTTGCTGTTTTAGCATCTTGGATATATTGTAAAATAAACGTAGTATCTCCCTGCCCCCAAGAATTAGGACTCTACTTTGGGGAAGCTTTTTCTGTCCTCTCAACCAGTTGTGGTTTATTCTGTGTTGAATGCAGCTGAACTGAAACGTGTATAAAGAGTCAGATCACGCAGGTACTTGAACAAAGGTCAGTAACTTCACATATAGGCCATAATGATTAATAAATGGGCATTACTTGTTCTTCTCTGGACCTAAACCTCTATTTACTGCACAAATCAGCAGATTTAAGTACACAAACATGTCTGGTTTTTCATTACTTGTAAATTGACTTGCAGCAAAAATATGCTTTGGATCCAGGGAGGAAGAAGGAATGTATGTCTTCTGTAGCACATGAAGGCAAACACTAATTTCATGTAAAAGGATGAAAGGGAAATTAAAGCTATACTTTCCTGCAGCTTTATCATGACTGTCTGGGGTAGATTTGGAACACAACTTTCAAAAAGTCTTGCAACTCTTTTTTACTTGATTTCTCTGTTCAATACAGTTTAACTCTTTTATCTTTCTTCTTTCATCAGAAAAATGAGTGGTGGGTTGGCACCAAGCAAAAGCACAGTGTACGTATCCAATTTACCCTTTGCTTTGACAAACAACGATCTGTACAGGGTAAGTTTCTAAGAGCTGCTGTCTTTGGATTAAATTTGTTGACAACAATTTTGAGTGTAAATACAATACTGATATATATCTTAGAAAAGTTTGTCTTGATAAGATTGTGACTAATGAAATGCAATTTTCTATTGTTAAATCTTTTTATTTTGTTTTATATTACAGATATTTTCAAAGTATGGAAAAGTTGTCAAGTAAGTGACCTGATATGGCCTGCTATTTTTGTAGCTTTCTTTTTCAATACTTAATGACTTTGCTTCAGTTGAAAGTCTTGTGCTTTTTATAATTTAAGGATGAATGTGGAACTGTATTGAAGTCCTGTTCATTTTTAATAAAGTATAAATTTAACAAGTGGAAGTTCTTGCCGTTACACACATGATGTAAGAATATTTGTCTTGGGAACAGGTTCTGCTAACCACTTCTTAAGAGCGAGTAGAATGTTACTATATACCAATAGTCTTTTTTCTGAGATAGCTGAGAGAGTATTCTTCTAGTAAGTGTTTTTCCTCTTCCCAAGAACACCACTTGGGACACGTGTGGATATAAGTTTAAAAGTGGGAGCTTCTATTTATGTGAACTAGACATTACAATTCCCATAAACAGTTTGCACAACTGCAATGTGTAATCCCTCTATTTGTGGTTCTAGGGGGACTTGTTATTGTGACTGCTTAGTATTATATTTAACATTAGACATAAGGCTGCATAGTAATGTGGAGTATTCATGAGCAATACTTGTGAATACCTACCTCTATGTTCAAATGATAGAAATAAATGCCACAGTAAGGAACTTGATGTTTTGTTCTGTTTCTTTCTTTCTTTTTTTTTTAACTGCTCTGCATAATGAGCCTCAAGACTTCTGTTTTCAACCCTACACCAGGAAATAGCTACTCTAACTTCTGATAGCTGCTCTAATAATCTGTGAGAAACAGCTAAGTTCAGAGTTTTTGAAATCTTAGGAGTGTTTCAGGTGACAAATGGTAGGAAAAGCCAAATTACAACTTTAGCAAAACATATTTTTTAAGTTGACTGAGCGGAAAACCCTTACATAGGGCTCCGGCAGACGTGCCATGGCCAATACAGCTGTGCACCTACAGCCTCTGTTGTTTCCAGAGTGGGATGTCTGACCTGTTTTAGATGGTTGCTGAACTACTGGTTTAGAATAACCTCGAGCAAAGGTTGTAGTAACACTTGTGTTTATCCATTGAGGGGCCTGTTCTCCATAAACTTGACATTTCTGACCACCCTGGTGTCATTTGGTAACGTATGTATACTCTGTGTGTTTGGAGGTAGAGGTCTCCTACTGTCTTGGCTTTTGAACTTGTTTGATAGGAAGATGAGAATTGTATGAAGTGTTTATTGCCTGTATGATGCAGTGCTTATTTAAAGGTGTCAGCACCATTCTCCATTTTTTTCCTTTATTAATAGTTTCTAGTGTTTCATGTGCTTCTTTTTTATATTGTCATAGACAACAGAAATGGTGTTTTCAGATGCCTATGCAGAAGAAATCCTGCACTGCATCCTGTGTGCAAGTAGCTAATTCAGAACTTGCAATTTTATCTGCACAGTTACTGTTTTTCCCCACCTATATACTGTTTTGCAAGAACTTCACTTGCTAATACCTAATTTTTCCTGACATTTTGTCTAGTCGTTGCCAGAAGTTAAACCAAATGCAGAGTCACAGAATACTACGTGTAAAATACTACCCTGATTTTTATTTTGTTGTTGTTGTTGAATCTAGCAAAATTTCTTTCCTGTACATCCCTTTGCAAGCTGACCTGTCTATAAACAGTGCATGTATTGTAGGATTCTACTGGTATTCCCATTTCACTGTGAAACTGAGGCTGACAAGGATCAGCTTTCCTATTTGTAACTAGTCATTAATTCCCAATAAAAATATTTTCAAATATTAGATCGACTTATGTAGAGTCTTCTTTTCAGGAGCTTTAAAACACTTTGCAGAAAGCTTTGCAGTGCCATCTAGGTCAGCTTTAATTTAATTAAATAAGCTTTATTAGACTTTTTTTTTTAAAGGTGTCTTGACTCAGCAAAATCATGCTGACTTTTCTTTTATGCTGCTTTTTTCACCCTAATATATCCTGGCTGTTAGGAGTTCAGTTCAGTTTGTTCAGTAGAGAAATCAGATTTCCTACGGCTCCAAGAAGTTGCTGACTTTAAAGATTTGTCACACTTGATTCTTTCTAAACTTGTGTTATGAACTGGTACATTCAGTATCCCGATTAGATCCCCGACAGTCATATTAAGCTAAAGAATTGATGGAATTGTTCTAAAGTCAGTTTTATTGACACTTCAACTCAATGCATTCTGTTGGACACATCCTTGTCCAAGAGGCTTTGGTAAGAAAACTGCTGTAAGCTTTACCTTTCCATGCATATATGTGGGGGGAATATTGAGCTTTCTATACTGAGCTTTTATTTTACATGCTTTTTACTATGTAGGTCATCTCATACAGGTTCTTATACACTTTACTTATACAGGTTCTCTGGGAGCCTTCTGCATTGAAGCAGGGTTTGTTGGGGTTTTGTTTGTTTGTTTTAAAATATCCTATTATTTCTTAAAATTTTGGCTTGCCTTCTGGCTGAACCTTGTTCTGCCCATGGTAGACACAGGGAGGAGTTGGAGGAGTTTATTCCCTACTTTTTAACATGTACTTCTATTTTTATATACATGCAGACTGGCATCCTGTTTCTCACTTGTTGTTTTTTTAGGGTTGGATACAATGAATGTTAAAATTGAAAGAATTATAGTTGGTTGGGTGTTGTGTATGTGTGTGTGTTTCCCCTTCACCTCTTGTCATTCTTTTTCTTTGTTGTTTTTATTAGGTCTAAATCTTTCTTGAATTTCTTGATGTGCTACTAGAGCTGTTGATTCCAATGTTATGACTGAAGATTTAACTTTGTATGTCATGTAAAATAACACGTGCATCCATGACCTGCTTAGATTCCAGTTAGAGATACTTGTAGAACAATACTGCATATACTTAATGATTTCCCATCATGAACCTTTTAGGGTGGCTAGTCCTACATGAACATAGATTTCTCAGTTCAGATACAGTTTAATAGGCTGTGGTTTTCAACAATGATAGCACCGATCAAGATAATTCCTGAATTTTAATTTCATCTCCAGTATGTGTAGTCCCCTCCAGTTAGGTTGTCTGCAAATCTGAAGAGTGTGGTCTCTGTTCTTCATTCAGGTCATCCAGGGGCATGAAGGATGATACTGGAACCAGAAAGACCCCCACATGCTTTCTTTAAATCTTCTCCCCTCTACCCATAAGTATGTGGCCAGTTTAGCATTTCCTTTGAATTTCTGTTTAGTGAGCCTTTCTATTATTAAATATACTTTTTCTTTTTTGCTGTATAACAAAGCTAAGCTCCTACTGAGATCGTTAAGGAAAAAATGTCTCTGAAGTAAAGTGTATCAATAATGTGGTTATTTGTTTTCAGAGTTACTATTATGAAAGACAAAGACACCAGGAAGAGCAAAGGCGTTGCTTTTATTTTGTTTTTGGATAAAGAATCAGCACAAAACTGTTCTCGGGCACTTAATAACAAACAGGTAAATTGTGAGAAGGGTTTATGGCAGGAGGGTTGTTTTTGACAGTCCCAAAATATTTAACTTTTTTTTTCTTCCAATTTGCTGTAGTTGTTTGGAAGAGTAATAAAAGCAAGTATTGCCATTGACAATGGAAGAGCAGCAGAATTCATTCGTAGGCGTAACTACTTTGATAAATCAAAATGTTACGAATGTGGGGTGAGTAAAACCAAAATTGAACTGCTATGTTCCATCTTTTGACTCAGTCGTGGTTTAACCCCAGCTGGCAGCCAAGCACCACACAGCCACTTGCTTGCTCCCTCTGTTGTGGGATTTGGGGGAAGAGAATCGGAAGTGTAAAAGTGAGAAAACGTGTGGATTGAGATAAGAGCAGTTTAATAATTGAAATATATTAGTGCTACTGCTAATAATAATAAATTGTAATGAAAATAATAAAGAAAAATAAAACCCAAGAATTACAAGTGATTCAAATGAAAACAGTTGCTCACCACCAACTAACCGATGCCTAGCCAATCCTCAAACAGCAGCCCCTGTCCAACCTTCCCCCTAGTTTCATTGCTGAGCTTGATGTCGTGTGGTATGAAATATCCCTTTGGTCAGTTGGGGTCAACTGTCCCAGCTTTGTCTCCTCACAAAGTTTTGTGCACTCCCAGCTTCCTCTCTGGCAGGGTAATAAGAGGAGCAGAAAACGTCTTGACTCTGTAAGCACTGCTTGGCAGCAATGAACACACCTCTGTATTATCAGCCCTGTTTTCAGCACAAATCCAAAACATAGCCCTATACCAGGTACTGTGAAGAAAATCAACTCTACCCCAGCCCAAACCAGCACAGTCTCTGAGGTTATTTCCTCAGGTTGGCCATTGCTAATCCTGCCCATGCTGTTAAATTCACTTTTTTCTGTTGATATTATCAACTTGCATAGCAGCTGTATCATATTCAAGAACGTTAGTACTGCTCTTGTCTTTTCCTTGGGATTTTGGGGGTAGGGGAAAATATGTACATATGATTGCTGCTTAATATCCTGATGAGCAGACAGATCTGAGTATTGGTCTGATGCTGTTTGAGAAGGAAAATATCCTAATCTCTCCTTCAAAATACCTGCTTTTGCCATATCTTTGGAAATTCATGATATAGTTGGCAAAAAAATAAATATTGAGAACAACATTTTTTATACAGAAGTGTGGTTTAAGTTTTGGGCAATTCCGTACTTTTTCTGAACATAATAAAATAAGAGATTGAGATTTGGATAGTAGTTAATGTAAAATACAAACTTGGTTTATGCTCATAACACTTTTTAGAATAAAATTATAGACTCCTGTTTCTTAAACTGCTAACACTGAGGTTTGTATCTTGTCTTGAATATAAACTGTACTGTAGTGTGTTCAGCTACCGCAGCAGCCAAAGAAAATCTTTGCTCATAGCTTTTCTCAATTTGCAGTTAAACATCCATATCATTACCAGTCTTCGTTTCCATGGCAAGCTTATAGAGAAGAGTTTGTCTTCTGTGTGCTAATTCAGCATTCCATTTATCTTACTAATTGCTTCCATTTTTTTCCCCCCATGAACTGTCTTATATTAACTTTCCTCATGATACATTTTAACATACAGTTGTTTGTAATGGTTTCTGTTGAGCAATATTTCTTTTTCTTCAAGGAAGCAGGACACTTAAGTTATGCTTGTCCTAAAAATATGCTAGGAGAGCGGGAGCCACCAAAAAAAAAAGAAAAGAAGAAGAGGAAGAAAATAGTTGAGCCAGAAGAAATGTACGTACAATTATTTGCATGTTACTACTTTTAGGAAGCTTTTTCATACTGAACATTTGAAATAAAGAGATATATATTTTTTTTTTGTCTCTCTCTGCACAATGAAGTGAGGAGGAAGAAAGTGAAGAGGAAGGAGAGGACCCTGCTCTAGATAGCCTTAGCCAAGCCATAGCATTTCAGGTACAAAATTGAAGCATTGCCTATTTAACATTTATTATTATTTATTATTATTTAAATGAAACTCCCTTTTTTTAGCTGCTTTTCCAAAGCTCTGAGATACACCCTTATGTCTGTCCACTCTGTAGCCCTCGAGGCGCTCTTGCCTGTCAGTAGTTGGTGACTGTAGTTCACTTCTTCATATTGCAGGCATGTTCAGGTGGGGGAGGGGGGGTTGTTTGGTTGATTGGTTTTTTTGGTTGGTTGGTTTTGTTTGGTTTTGGGTTTTTTGTGTGTTTGGTTTGTTTTTTGGTTGGTTGGGTTGGGTTTTGTTGGTTGGTTGGTTTTGTTGTGGTTTTTTTTTTATTTGGGGTTTTTTTACTGTTTCACTGTTGATGTGTTTGCGCATTGCAATTTTTTCTTTCCTCAAAGCTCCTTTGCTGCTTAGTTTCCAGTCATCTCTGCTGTGATGCTCTGTTAGGTGTTTAGTCCACAAATCCCTCTTTACTCTGTTAACTGAGCAGACAGATAAACAGTCACGTACAAATGACCAAGTACATCCTCTGCCCTCAATCACTAGAATATCCTTGAACACCATCTATATTTGGAGCACTTCCTTTGCCTAATACAGTCCACTGCAGTTTCTAATAGACCTCTCTAAACATATTGAATGCATTTTTTGTTATGTAGGTAATAGCCTGACAGCTGTATTACTGTCTTCTTTAATACTTCTTTCAGGCTTTTGCTTTCACTATACAGAGCAAGCCTAACCTGATGTTCAGATTTCTTGGCTCCCTAGTCCTCAGCTGTCCCATGTGCCCTGTTCCCTCAAAAAAACTCTCAAGAGTCTTTAAGACAACTTTGTTCTGAATATGACTGTAATAAGTGCAAAACTTTTATGTGATGTAGTCCAAAAAAGAAAGATGCAAATATGCACAATTATCCCTCCTCTCTGAAAACTCCACTATTGGGAAGTAAAACCTATAAATGTAAAAAAAGATAGGAAACATTCCTATTTCTGCTACCATCCAAAGATTTTAACTGGGATAGCATACTTTGCAGTAAGAATTGGAAGCATGTATTTGAACTTTTAGTTGAATAACCTTTACATCCCTCAAGACACTCATTCCCTGAATGAATGACTGCAAAAGACAACAGATAGAAGATTTGTTAGTGCAACAAAGCTGATTAAATAATGTCAATTTAAAATGTGCTGCATTCTCTGCTTCAGAGCTCAACTGTTCAATAGTTCTGTAGGTTTGCCATGGGCAAAATTCCTCTCTTTGAAAACAGAGGGTACTCCATGTGGCCTGCACTGGTGCAGAAGACTTACTGTTTGCATGCAAGAACGACTTTCGGAAGTGTTAGAAAACACTCATTGCACAGTTTATCTGGAAATGGAGATAAACCTTTTGAATTCTTTAACTTGTTAAAGAATTAAATGTGTATTAATGATTAGCATTATTATTTGTAATGCATCTTAATTTTTTTTAATTCTAGCTAATATTTTTCCTTCTTTCATTGTAGCAAGCCAAAATTGAGGAAGAACAACAAAGATGGACCCAGACTGCAGGGGAATCTTCAATTTCAGATGATTCAAAACGTCCACGGATTAAGAAAAGTGCTTATTTCAGTGATGAGGAAGAACTTAGTGATTAAAATAATACCGGTGTATATGCATATATAATATATATAGTGTACATTTTGTAAAGTGCTACAAAGTTATCTGTAATATAGGTTTGTCTTGGTGTTGAAGACACTGAAAATCATGTTGTAGTTATACCCTACCTTTGAACTTCCCATATTTTGATATCTCTCTCTCAAAACTTCACCTTCCAAGGCAGCTTCTTGAGAAAACTAAGTATTTCTACACCTAAATCTAGTAAAATATAATGGGGTGAAATCTTTCGTAAGACAATTTCCCAAGATTTTTCTCCTAAGAGGAGCTCCTCTTAGGATCACTCTTAGCACCAGTGATGCTTTATGTATTGGTCTGTTTATTGCCTGTTTGGAAGCAGTGTTTTAGTAGTACTTCAGTTGTATGTGAATCTTGCACTGGTTCCTCTGCCTAGGGTTGAATTTCACCCTTAAGCTTTGTACTAGTCTTTTAACTCTTCATGCAGCAATATAATAAATTCCTGCCACATCAGCTTGGGCTGTGAAATCATTTCAGACTAAAAAATGCATCTGTTTTCCAAACGGATATGAAGATGTTGATCTGTCTTATACACAATTTTGGTAATTTGCTGTACACTTCATAGTATTATATAGCCTGTATACAATATAGGCTTCACAGGACATGCAAGTTAAAAGTGATGCAGTGATTAGTTCAGTCTTGAAACATACTTCATACTTTTTTAAGCGTGAGAATTCTGTTGCTCTTGCATTAAAAAGGGCAATGCCTGTATGCTTTAAAAATGGGAATGTGCATATGTTTTAATATGCTCTAATCTGATATTGAAAATCACTTGCTGTGATAAGGGCTTATACTGCAGTGTTTCTCCTGACTGCAGTTTGGGTGTCTAACAGGGTAATTATGGTTGCGCACAGGGTTTTAAATGTACTTGTAGATAACATAGATTGCAGTTCTATGTTCTCAGGCATCTGAACCTGCTAGCAAAATCCAAAAGGCACAAAGTTTCCCACATGCTTAAAAATCCATTTTCATGTATATTTGGAACTGTCATGCTCTCTAAGCAAAGTGTGTTGTCACCTAAAGCTGTTCAGATCTTTCAAATAGGGTCTCCGTCCTTAAATCTCTGTAGGGTTCTAGTCACGTTCTCCTCGAACTCCTCACAGGCACGTTAGGAGAACACTACAAAGCCCCACAGCAGCTATCGCTCCGCAGACCAAAGCCGCGTGGTGATGGTGGTAACCCTTTTATACCGGCCACCTTGTGTAGTCAAACTTCTCATTTTCAGGAGGCACAATAAAAAACACATTCACACTTACACACTTGGAAAAAGAGACCAGCTGGCCTCTGTTTCTATTTTCAGCTATTTCTGTTGCTCATCAGGACTTGGTTTTCTTAGAAAACATAAATCTAAATATACCGTTATGTATTCATAATTAATACCAATTTACATTCAAATATATAACTGGGTGCAAAGACACGCACACATGCCCCCTAAGCTAATATAAAGCAGTCACATTCAGAAGGTTATATCCTGCTTTCAGAAGAATTCAGAAACAATAAGGTAGTAAAAGATTTTTCTGTACAAACTACTCAAGCCACAGAATGGGGAGAAATACGAAATTTTATAGACAGGAAGGTCTTGGACTCAGTAATCCAAAGCATGTTTTTAAGACTCCATGACTTTTTGTTGAAAGTACTATATTAAATCTGAAGCTTCCTTTACTGAATTTCAGAAAAATCTCTTGATACTGAATAGCTGAGTGCTAAAGAGACAAGTATAATGTAGTGTCGATAAATGCAAATCCCTGTACATCTTGTATGTAATAATGAAGACTTAGGAGTTCTAAACTCTGTTAAGGAAGAAGCAAAACAAACAAAAATGTTATGCCACTACTTAAAATATGGTTTGTCATCTTCTCTGACACCATGTTCAATGAAAAAAAGATAGAAAACTAAAATGTGACAGAGGACCAACTTGATGTTGTCCATGACTTCCATTTGGGAATGTTTGATGGCTCTTGAGATTTCAATGGAGTTAATCATGCAGCAAGTTTCAAAATTCTATTTCATTACATTGTGGGATGTGGTAGCAGAACTCACTTCTATGAGACTTTTTTCAGGGTTCTAAGTTCAAAAGGATTAGACTTACATGTGGAATATGGTGTTTATAAATATGAGTTTAAATAGTCTCCACTTAGAAATATCCTAAACTACTGACTACCTCTAACTGTAAAATATACAGACATATTAACAGTCTAGGAATGTTTCATTCTTGCACACTAGTGTTTCATATTTGCTGCTGGTGTCTTGTCAGAAAGAATAAAAACAAACCTGACCTTTGTTCTGACCTAATACAGTACTTTTTCAAGAGTTCCAGTAGCTGAAGCATGTTGATACATCTTTATACTCTGCTGCTTCTGCCTCACTGCTTTCCCTGTAGGATTTGCTTTTGTCAGCATGAAGCAGTAGCTCAGTCCAGAGTATGACAACTGACCCAGCGGTGTTCCTTCATGCTCTTTTGTTCCAAGCATAAAGTCACTAGAGGCAGGTGACACTGCAAAAGAAACAGATATAAATGAGCTTGCTTTTGTGAAAAATTGACATCTAGAATTCCTTTCCTTAAACCGTATTTCCTGTAACAGTTTTCTTAACTCTGTTTGAACTTCTATTGATTAGCAGTGCTTACAGTTTTTTGCTGAGACTCAAGGTGACAAAGAAAGCACCTAGTGCCTAAAATAGGACCTCGAGGAATTTTGGAGGTGTAGGATTTTTGCACTTCGGTCTCCTAAATCATTTTAAGTTTCTGTTCTTTGTTGGCAAGATAAAGAAGCATGTCTAGGTGAGAATTCAGAATGCTAACATGAGATAAGCATTAAGTTAGATAGCATGAGTACCTGTTTTGCTTGCTCAAATCCAAAATTGGTTTTCGCAGCACTCCCCGATGCAGCTGCCTCATTCTGGAAAAAAAGCCAAAACTGAGTCTCTTTTTGATCTTTGAACACCAAGGGATTTGCTCCTGTTCATGCTCAACCTCACCTACTCCAAGCAGCGTGGCTTCAGGTTTCCATCTGAGTCCAATTAGTGCTGAGAAGCCAGGTAGAGTGCTAACTAGGCTCCAAATTTAAATCAGGCCAACAGGATGCAATTAGTTTTCAAACCCTGAGCAACGGAGTGGTGCTTTTGTCAGGGTTTGATATCTTAAAGCACCAGCTCGGGAAGCAGTAAACAGCTTTGGTGGCTGCATGGCTCTGGGCCAGACAGATGAGGCGATGTAGCCATGTTATCAAAAGACAGAAGAATAAAAAATGCCTTGTAAAACACCTTGTTGTTAGAAAAAACACAGGGGGCTGTGGGTGGGCTTTTTGTCTTTGCGGTTTCTTTTAGTACTTTTAGGACCTATCTTAGGCTAGCAAGCTGAATGCCAATTTTAGAGTATAGATAATCTGGCTCTGCTAATAGAGAAAATGACATTTAGTGGCAGATAGATTTTCTTTTCTTTTTTTTTTTTAATAACTTCAAAAACTGGGATCTTTCTGCAAACATCCACTTATTGGATTTTGTCTTTCGTATTTTTAAAACATCCTGAAAATTGTCCAAATAATGCTTTCTGGGTAATGGGATCTCTTGTCTACTGAAATGGCTAACGGAGTAGTGTCTCAAAAAGATGACCTTTATCTTTCCTTGGGGCAGAAGGGCTGTGGAAGGAGGATAAGGATGATTAGCTTAACTGATTATAAATGGTATTACTCATACTGTGCCTGCACAGCACTTGTTAAACCATTGCAGCTATGAGACACTGGAGTAAATTAGTCCGTGTTTAGCAGGCTCCCACTACGTTCTTGGCATATTCAGGTTACTGGTCTCAGCAGAGCAATAGAAGGGGCTGTAAATATAAAGACCTATGTGTAGCTAAATAGGTGATGTCTAGAACAAATTGTAAACACTTTATCTTTGGCTTCTGGGTCAGGGTGTTCTCTGGGATAGCCCTATTTTAATCTGCAGAGAGGATTTACTGTAGTATGGGAAGGTGAACTGTGCATGCTGTTCAGCTGTAGACTTTTGAGGCACAAAATCTTACATAGCTTAGAAAAGCTAGGTGTAAAACATGACATGTAGAATGAGATTTATAAAGTGCTACCGTGAACATTTAGAAGGAACTAACATAAAGACCTGCTCATTTCCACTTTCTATTTGACATCTGCAGTGTCAATATGGTAATGTATACCATCACAATTCCACCGTTGCTGTTCTATAAAATAACTGGTATTGGCTAGCTGATTCCTTCTTTTTAGTACAGATTACAAAACTGGTTTTAGGTGTCCTTAAAATGTTCATATGAAACAGCTTTGTTTCTCTTATGAATCTTAGCAGGGTGAGGATTTTCTGTAGCTGTTGACAGCAATATTAAAAATTACTACACTGTTCCTTCTTCAGAGAAAAAGGTGTAAAATGGAGCATAGATGACCTTGTTTCTTGTACCTATCCTGGTGTCTGTGAAACGACTCCTAAAAGGGATAAGCTGAGGAGATTCTGTATGTAAATGAAAGCAATATTTTTTAAGTGGAAGAATTGTATGAGGTTGTGAAACAATGTTTTGTCAATGCCAGGCTAACCCTGACACTGCTGTACATTCAGACAGACAAGATATGCACTTATATGAGTATTTAATGGATGTGATAGTGCAGCAAGTAAAGAGTTACAGAAACTGTGGCAGTAAAATGTGATAAAAATGAGTGTGAAATCTAACCAATGCAGTGAGGCAATGTAGGTCACAGTGGCTTGAAGAAGTACCAGTTACTAATGTGACAACTTTCCTGTCTGATTAATAGGATGCTCTAGAGAATCAAATGCAGCTCTGAGGTTATGAGTCCATCAAAAGCCACAGCCACAAGCCTATGTTAAGATGAGCTGATCCATGAAAATTCAGCATTATCAATATGCAGTTAAAGAAATTTAGAAGGCATCCAAATTTAGATTCTGCATCAATCTTGGTGCAGTACAGCAAAAACTGTCACTTGATTGCAGGAGTAGAGATGCATTATTATAACTGCTTATGTGGTGGCAGAGGACATAAGACATGTTCTGCCCAATGAACAGATGTGGCTGTGGAAGAAGGAGAGACCCAAATTAGAACTAAAAGGGTTTTTAAGGACTGTGTGGGTATGCTGTGAAGTTCCAAGACTCTGACTTGTATTTTTAGAGTGTATGGGATAGAACTGCTTGTACTGTGTTGTGCTTAATTGAAGAATGAGTGTCTTGTATATGAAAATTATGAACCCTTTGGTAGTACAAAGCTTGTACTGATGTGCAAATGTTCAACAAAGTGAGAGGAGCTAAAGGAGAATACAGTTCTACAAAGGACCTCACTTGGGATGCCCTTGATGTGTGAATCTGATTAGGTGGCAAGGAGCCATCTGCCCATGAAGCCTGGAGCCATGAGGGTGCGTATAAAATGAAATGACTTAGTAGCATATGGCAGTTAGGAAAGATGAGAACATGCAGCACTTGGACATGATGGTTTTGAGTTCATGAACTATGTATCTGGAATGAGTGATTGTAGTCCTTGAAATTATGTTCTTTCAAAGAAAGTTTTTGAAAATACAACAGCGAGATTTATTTTCATCTGCTGCAGCATAACATTTTTAAGAAGTGTTTTTACTGTGGGAGGCTTTCAGAGGAAAACCTTAACAGAGGAAACTCGGTTAATTAAAATCTGGAACACAGTTCTGCAGCAAGAGTGGATTCTCTACGAGTCCCATGCCTGTGGCATCCCAGAGAATGCAGGGGCCCAGGGCATTATTCATGTTCATATTTAATTTATCTGAAGCTGCTGGAGAATATCCAGAATCCTTTCCATTTGCTGCACAATTTAGGTCAAGCCCATGATGGAGGACTTGAGTTCAGGACAAAGCAGTCCTTGCAAAACTTTTACCTTTTTTTCACTCTTCTGTTATTTGTGGTAGGATGGTGGATTTTATACTACATTGCACGTGTTGTGTGCCTGCTAAATATTAAAAGAGTACAAGCTGCAATATGTTATTATTGCTGCTGAGAACTTACTGCGAATTTGGTGTGATGTTCTTCCTTACGATTTCATATGAGTGCAGTCCTTACTTAAACCTTTGAAATGGCAAACTGGTTGATGGGAAAGCACTGAGCTCACTTGATCTGAATGTGGTAGGAGCACTGCACACAGATTACTCTGCTCCTTTGAGGATGGAGCAATCAGTAATTACTGTAACAGCATTCTCTGGATGCAACTTCACAGCTCCTGAGGGTCAGAGGAGGAGGGAAGGAGGTAGGGAGGGCAAAGAAGTGAGTAGGCCAAATGTTCATCCAGAATAAGCGTGTAACAATTATGCCAAAGACTTCCAGGTTTCTTTCTACAGATTCTCCTCTTAAGAGTACTTTAGATCAGAATGTATGAGGATTAAATTGTATGTGGCTGCCTGGAGTACATAAGTGTAAATGCTAACTGAAAATATTTGATTTCAGTCACTTAGAAGTATAACATGGATTATATTAATGCAAATGGGACTCACAAGATCTTCACATTAAGTTGTCTTCATGCTTTAACTGGCTTCTCCTGGGGAGCAATGACACCTGTCTGTTAGTAGAACTATTTATTGTAAACTAGTTTTTACATAGATATTATATTTAAATAGATTCTGACATGAGAGGCTTGAACACAGAGAGCACAATGGCTTTGTGGAAGTTAAAAGGATGTGTTATGCTTAGGAGGAGAGGAAGGAGAGCTTCAGAAGAGGGGAAAAGAAAAAGAAAAAGGAAAAAGAAAAAGGAAAAGGAAAAGGAAAAGGAAAAGAAAAAGGAAAAGGAAAAGGAAAAGAAAAAGAAA
>WTSP01000549.1:23403-46310 GCA_025331215.1 Actenoides lindsayi
AGCCTCAAGAAGAGAAGGGGAGAAGCTTAGGGGAGACCTTATTACCATGTACCAGTACATAAAAGGTGGCTTCCAAGAAGATGGAGACTCCCCTTGTACAAGGAGTCACATGGAAATGACAGGGGGTAATGGGTACATGCTACTCCTGGGGAAATTCCTATTGGACTCCAGAAGAAAATTTTTCACCCTCGCAACTGTTAGACATTGTAATAATGTCCCAAAGGAAGTGGTGGATTCCCCTACGCTGGACAGTTTTAAGACTCATTTCGACAGGGTGCTGGGCCATCTCATTTAAATTTTTTTTTTTTTTTAAACCTTAAGAGGTTGGACTAGATGATCCTTGAGGTCCCCTTCCAACCTGGTATTCTATTATTTCCCAGATAATGGTAGGTAATATTTGATTCACAGACACTTCAGTATTTCAGGAAGAGATTCTTCAAAGCTGAGTGGGGTTATCTGTCTGTTTGGTGGTTGGTTTTGTTTTTGTGAAGGGGGGCTGTTTGTTTTGGGGGGTTTTGTTTTGTTTTGAGGGGTTGTTTGGTTGTTTGATTGTTTGGGTTTGGGTTTTTTTGTTTTGTTGGGGTTTTGTTTGGTTTGGTTTGTTTGCATTTTTTTGTTTTGGTTTGGGTTTTTTTTAATCTTTAAAGTCCCTACCTAGAAAAACAAGCCTCTCTTTTCCTTAGAGGCAAGTTGTAAGATCTTCAAAGCTAATAACTGTCCTCTGTGTTTTTCAAGGCTGTGTTGAAGCCTGCGGCCATAGACTGTATTTCCCACAGCCCCCAACAAGCTCCATTATGCCTCTAGCTGTGATGCTCTTCTAACCATCAATAACCTCCCATCACTAACAAGGTCAAATACTACATTTATAAAATACTTCAGTGTTCTTATATTGAGGGCAATCCTATCAGTGCCTGGGTTTATACTCCTTTACAGTAGGAGGCTGGTGCTCTGGTGAAGTGGTAGGGGGAGACATCCATTGCCCATGTACTAAATGCCAAAGCTGAAATACAAATTTTCAGGGCTCATTTGAGTTTGACTTCTTCAATCTGTCAGCATGGAGTTTATCAGCATGTGGGGGAAAGAATGAGAAACAGACTCTTGAGCACAAATAAGTAAGAAAACTGAAAAAAAAAAGGCTCTTTAAATGTGTTCTTACATTTCAAGACTTTTTGTTAATTTGAAAGAGAGCCTTGTGTGGGATCATCATTTAAAGAGGAGACAACTGCAAGCAATTTCCATTAGATAACAAGAGACAATAAACCCGAGTGAGGTGTTGGTCATGTTCATTACATTTCTTATCTAATTGTGTGATAGTATCAAGCCCTACTCACTGGAAACGCAGCAATTATGTATAGAATCATGGTGCTAAATAACAATGTGGTTAGATGAGAAGAGTCAATCCTTTAACCGTTTTGCAGCTTTACCCTTATGTTTGCAGGGCAATAAAATGAAAATTTCCAGGTCCTGCTTTGATAGATCACAGCTTGTAATTATAGTCACGTTGCATGGGAACGTGGGCACACTGCTGGCTAGATTAGAGAAAGAGATAGACAAGATCGAAGCCTCCCTGTTATTTTTTTCCCCTCTCCTAGTGTGCTAACATGTGCGTATTTTAGGAATTTTGATGATAATATTTTCATACTTTTTCTCCTTTCCTCATTTTTCTAGCTCTGAAGGTTTTGGTGGTTCTACTTTGTTTCACTTCTAATAAATTCTTCTTTTGCTTGACCTTCATGTATTTCCACCATATTCAATTGACTGTGCTGTATTCCTTTTCTCCCTTCGTCACAATCTGAGCTCTCCACCCCCTCTACTGCTGTCTCCACCTCCGTCCCTGGAGGCAGCCCCTGTCATTAGCACCTCTCCTTCACTCCTCTCTTCCCTGACATAAGTGAGAAGCTCCATGACACACAGTTTCCTGCTTAAGAGAAGACTGTTCTTCGACAGCTTTTGTTTATTTAATGATCCCCTTTCGCAACGGTGCTTTACAGTTTATTGTAGAAGATACAAGAACAAAAGTCGAACAGTAGTTTACAGAGCAGTGAAGTAGAGCTGTGGATCCACCCACTGCCCGGGGCTCCTGCAATGTGCCAGCAGATGTGCCAGCGCCGAGGGCTGAAGGGCTGCAAGTCGCGGCCTAGCAAAGCACTAACCTGACTTTTGAAGGCCTTGCATCCCATCAAAATATCGCAACTGCAGAATACAAAATACTGATCGGCTATGAAGGCACTCCAAAAGGTGAATTGTTTCCAAAAGGGGTTAAGTGCTGATGAATTTTATGAAAAAGCACATATTTTCTTTTCTCACCAGGGTTTTACTGGACCTCTCGTATCTCTCCTCAAGTTTTTCATCGGTCAGTTCTTTGCCTACTTATAACTGTTTTGCCCAAGAGCAAAGGTGATTCCTCAGCCCTGCCTATCCTTTTCCTGCAGGTACTGCAGATGGATCTCTACAACCTTTACCTTGGACCTTGCCTTACTCCACACTTCTCTATTGCCATTGTAGCCAGCAGTGGCACTGCACCATCAGAGGCCATGGAAATGTCATTTGTTTTCAGCCTTACTGTGATCCAAAGTGGATCTGGGAAGAGACCTGCTGAGGCTCTGAGGAGGAACTGCTGTGGAGCAGTTTTTCATTGGCAAAATGAGCGGGGATGAGGAATACAGTGTCAGTGCTTTGTGTTTGCTTCAGGAGAGGCATCAGAAGGATTTGGCCTAGTGAAGCATCTGATAAAGGCTTTGAAGAGGGTGAAGAGGGCCTACAAAAAGTCTAAGAACACTCATCTATGATCCAGTGCCAGGGGCTATCTTTTTGTATCAGAATGAACTTCGCTGTCCTTGGTGTGGAAGTGGGGATGCAGTTCCCAAGTACAGTGGAGATTTGGTGGTATAACCCCGAGCCTCCCTTCTGAATGAGGCACTTCCCCTCCTTTTAATGGTAGATCTTATTTTCTGGGCACACTGCCATGCAGCGGGGTTTTCCAGTCTTCTCAGTTATCCCACACTTTGACCTTCCCATAGCAGAGATGCTCCCTTCTCTGGCCGATCCCACCTCAGAAGCTTTGATCAAGACCATGTGACACCCTCATCTCTCTGTGGTTGGGAAACTGCTTAAGCATTTAGGTTTTGTTTGCTCCCTCCCTCAAAACTTGTCCCACTGAACAGGCATAGACACAATTTTTAAGGTGCTTGCAAACACAGACACACATTTCATACAACCCCAGAGCTGTTTATTATGATCAGAAAGTGTTTTGGCAATGGATGGACATAGAACCAGCCTAGATGTCCATCCTTTGCCAGTTTCCAATGATTGTAGATATTTGACTGGATACTGGGAATGAGGTGACTAGTTTTTGGTGAAAACCAGGTATACTGAGGCACCTTTGTGAGCAGGATGTTTTTGTGTGAATTACTTACATAGTTACATGTTTATGTCTGATTATTAACTCAAAAGTATGAACTGCACAGTCCACTTCTTCCAGAGTTACTGAGCTCCTTACAGAACTACCAGTTCCTTTTAATTTCACAGTAGAAAACATTTTTCTTTTCCAAATACTGACCTCAGTTTAGAATCAGTCAGGCCTTTTCAAGGTGCTAAGCAAATGCACCTAGACAATGCAGACACAATAACTGCCCGCAGGAAGAGCAACTGAAGCTCTGCCTCCCAAGTCATGTTGCTCTTAACCCTGACCTCCTAGGAGAGAGCAAGAGAGATGAAGAGATACTGCGATTTCACCCACATCTCCTACTCCATACCTGATATTACCTATGACAACAAGAAATACAAGGGGGAAAACACTGAATATGCACTTCTAAGAGACGGATGGCCTGGAGCAACAGAAACACAAAGCAGCTCCCACAGAAGAAGAATGGGATTAACAATCTTGATTGCTTTATAATGGCCTCTGGTATGTTTTTTGTATTATGAGGCAAAAAAAGCTATTTGCTACACACCAAAAAAAAAAAAAAAAAAAAAAAAAAAGAGCTTATGGAGAGCCTACATAGTGCTAAAAGGCAAGGTTGTGAAGTATAAATAACTTAGAAAGTGAGAGAATGAGTATGCAAAGTGTCCTGCATGGATCCATCCAGGCATGTGTTAGTGATAGTTTAAGGGAAAAAAAAATATATAGTTTGAAGGAATTTTTACATGCATCTCATTTCTGAAGTGCATAAAATGTGACTCCAGCTCCAGCAAGGGGAAAGCCAATGAAAGGCAAACTAAAAAAGCCAAAAGAAGTGGGAAATAGCTTATGTTACCTTATAATATTGCATTTTCCCCAGTAGAGACATAGCGGTCAACATGTTCATCTCCGAGAGTGGTTCACACTGCATTTAATCTGGTACAACTGTGGGCTGCCACCAAAGACAGCAGTCTTTCTGCCTTCATGTCCCCACTCCCACGTGTGTCCCTGTTCTCCTCCTTGCATCACATCAAGGGATTATGTAGCTTCAGGGGGAATCAGCTCCCCTGATCCTACAGAAAATGAACAGGTTTTTGGTGGGATAGCTTCCTTTGGACTGACCCAAGAGAACTGAGCTGGAGGTAGATGGGGAAGAATCTGATTAGTGTGTGGGGCAGTGACCTCTTTACCATCAGCTTTAGCTGATAAGCAAGATTTAGCTGATGAGCAACATTTCTGACTGCAGACTTAGGCAGCTTCAAAACTGGAAAAGCACACAGGGAGAGCTGCTCTGTATCAATATGCCGCTGGACCAACAGAGAAGATCTGGGGGAGGAGGAAGTGACAATAAATGTGATGGAAGATCCATTATTCTGAGGGGGTTGAATGCTAAAGTGTATGTGATACCTGGAGAATGGAAAACCCTTTTTGGAGAACAGAAGGAGCTGGACTCATGCATCTTCCATAACCTAGTGACTGAGGAGAATTTTTACAGAGGAAATTAAAATCTCACTTAGCTTCAACCAAGAAATATTAATTGTTTTCTCATTTGCTGCTGTTCAGATATTTGCTGTTGATCACAATCTAGCAGATGATGTGCTAAGAAAGGTGGAGGCAGCATAAAATGCCTTGCTGAATAATTGATCACCACCCCTCCAGGCTATGTCCATGGATGAATGCGTATGCCAGTTAGGATGGCTGTGTCCCCAGTTAATGCTCTTAATTGACAAACACTTGATATGAATTAAAATAGTATCTTTAAAGACATCTTATTTATGTCAGAAGGTTTTTCATATTTTACAATGTTTCTTTTTTTGTGTGTGTTTTTCTGATTAAATGCAGGTACCTTTTGTACCTTTTATTGTATGGACATTCAGTATATTTAAATCTTGATCACACCAAATCAGTGGGAAACCTCCTGTTCACCTTCCCACTGTATTTTTTATCCAGAGTTGCTAACAACATGTTATAATTCCCCCATTTTCTTAATAGGAATTAAGGGACCAAATAAAAGCCAAAATATCAAGGCCATGTATCTCATCCACAAAGGCAACACAAAGTAATAAAGGGCCAGAGGGCTGGACAGCAGGGCAGCTGAACTCAGTAAAGGGCAGAGATTTCTCACCTTTAAGACCATTCTACATTTCTTGGCCTTTCACAAGAATCACAGGAGAATAAAAAATTTTACCTGAAAATAGCTCTGATTCCTAAACATCTAAAATTTTTGGCTGATGTTATACATGTATTGTCTTCTGGAATCTACTCCAGGGTCTGGAAGGAGGAAAAAAACTAAAAAGGAAAAAAAAACCCTAAAAAAATGTCAGCATTAGTAACAAATGGTGTGACTGTACGTGAGCTCTCCTCTCAGCTTTCTGCCTTATCCCAGCTTCCTCAGTGTTGCTTCTCCTGAAATGGTCTGTCTCTTAGAAGCCTTAGGCCATTCTCTTGTCTGTTCACCTTGGGGAGGATTAGTGGTTATTTGGAGGCAGCTGCCTGTATTTTCTCCCCATGTGACTGTTCACACGGTCACATCCAAATTCAGTCATATTTGGTTTACATTTGCTATGATAAACTGTTTTACTATATCCTATATAAACTGTTTAACATGACCTTGTTAGTCCAAAGTTAACGTTAACTGTAAAAGGAGATGAAATCAAATCTCATCGTTAATCATTTTATTTTTCAGTCTTTTTTCAAGGCATTTTTACTGTTCTTTCAGGTGAGAACCTTGTCCGAAGTATATGCAGGTGTGTCTACAGACATCATGCATACTGCATGTAACCCTCTACATTACAAGAATATTAATTGGGATATAAGGTCTAAGGTGAAGCTTTTGAACATTCAAAAGTAGCAAGTGTAAGATCCCCTTATTACTCCTTTTTCATCTGTATTCTGCACTGAACCGGAGATCCCATGGAGGAACAATACGTGCTGATACTGCGTAATGCACTTTGCGCAGGGGACCCAGTCAAGGTCGTATAGTCAGCTGGCATCTTCTAACGTTTGGGTAGCTGACTTTGCTGCCCACATAACGTTCTTTTTAAGTAGCTTCCTTGCTGCTTTTTTACCAAAAAAACCAAAAAAAAAGACCAAACAACAAAATATCCCCAAGTTAATTTAAAAGAAAAAGATATGACTGTGTTAGTCCCAGACTATGGACAGATGCCCTTTTCTAGATCCAGCCGTGCTGGGGTTAAGAGTTATCCTCCCTTCAATTCATAGTCATCCATCCCTTCCCCAGGAAAAACTCCCGTGCCCTGGTGCCCGCTGACTGAGCCCACCATCTGCCTCCAAAGTCAGAATGAAACCAGTCCAGGTTAAACAAGGTGAGCAGACTATGAGTGTGCCAGTGCCTTGTTAGCACAGAGGCATTTGCAGAGTCCTCCTCTGCCTACACCTGAGCAGCCCAAACAGGAGAAGGACGGTGATAATTTTTTATAGTTTTGTTCTCTGCTAAAGCTATGTTAGACATTCTTGTTACAGAGGAAAGACATTTACTCTGGAAAACATCACAAACTATATAAAAACTGTGCAACTTCTAAAATAAAGAGAATGATTTTTCGAGGCAAGAAAGGACAAAGCCCTGAGCAACCCAGTCCGACTTCAAAGCTGACTCTGCTTTGACCAGGAGATTGGACTAGCAACCTCCTGAGACCCTTTCCAACCTGAATTATCTTGTGATCCTATGATTTTTTTTAAGTGAAAAACAATGAGACATAGGATTGCTGTCACTAGTGCTATAAACTGAATGCAAATAATTCGCACTTTGGAGAATTGTTGTGACGGTTCTGATTACAGCCGAGACGCTCGGATGCCTCTCTGCTCTCTCTTTGCTCTGAGAAAGATGATTCCACCCTGCCTTTCTATACTTTCTTGTTACTGCTCACATAGCCCAACAGTTGTTGGATCTGCTGGCTGAGCTGTCAGAAAGCTGGTTTAGTGACCTGACCCCTGGGTCAGCCCTGGGTCAGACAGTGCCAAAGGCAAGAAAATGGGAAAAGATGGGGCCACAGGGCCAGGATTAGCTCTGGGAAAGCAGGGCCTTAGCTTCTCACATCAGCAAGCTGTAAGATAGTAGTTTTACTCTTGTAAGTTAATATAGATGGGAAGTACCTAGTGCCTAGTCAGTGACTGGGTCTGTTCTTCCACTGCCATACTAAATTATTTAATATAGGGCCTGATCCCTCAGGATGGCAACCCCATGGTATCAGTTGGTCTCTGTGTCTTCATCTTGCAATGTATGTTTAGACTGTGAGTGCCAGGAATCAAGTCCTATATCTCTGAAGTACCAGTAAACATCTGCTGTTAAATAAGTGATATTCTACAAAGAGCTTTTTGCTTCCCAGTAAGTTGCCTGTTTGGAGGTTTTTCTGTCTTCTGATCATAGGTCAGATTCATGTCCTTCTTGACAGTAGGACAACTTGGTTTTTTGAGTGATTTTCAGTGCAACCTCCAATGCTGTCTTACTGCTTAGGTTACCTATTTTCATATTGTTGACTTGCGATGTGTGCAATGAAGGCTGACTCGCTGCAGCCTAGAAAGAATGGTCCAGCTCTCTCCTTGCCTCTGGTTACAAGCTCCCATTGCTTCCAATCAAACAGCTGTGGGCTGAGCCAGACTAGCTCACAGATCACAGCAGAGAAAATGAACTCTGCAGAAAGCCCAGCAGAGTGGTTCCAGGCATCCTGGCAAGCTGATCCAGCTCTCCATGCCATGCTCTGTTGGTAAGGCAGCCAAGACAGTGGGGAAGCAGGGACAGATCCCTGGGCAGAGAAGGGCAACACTCCCTTGGGGGACAGCCTACAATCAGCTCATGTGAACTGATCATGAAACTGCAAGTTCAGTTACCTTTTGTGCTTCAGAAGTACTCACATTAATTTTTTCTTCAGGTGATTTTACATGTAAAAAACATTGAGGAGAAATTCCCCATGAAGCTGCATAATTGTTAAAAGACACCCTACCATATTTTTTATCTCGAACAAACATAGCAGAAAAGAATGATTATTTAAAAACAATTATTTCTTCTGGCATAGAACAAGAGCAAGCTGGAGAATATTTTATACTTCATCAGTTAAACATTTACAGTAGTAAAGCGAGGTGGTGGTTTTCTTCTTAGCTTTCAGCAACAAATGCAAAACTGTGCAGTGATTAGCTTTACATGAAGTCAGTGTGAAGAACAACAGTATTTTTAAGAAGCTGTCAGTGGCTTATCTCACAGCTGGCATCTATTAATACAGTGAGTAATTTCTGCAAACCCAGATAGGCTCCAAAATTAACACTTTCCATTAAGAAAGACCATGGAGTGCTATAATTATGTCAGAAATCTTTAGCTGGCAATAAACAAATAATTCTTAATGTTGTATTCACATCCATTAACACAGGTTTCTAACCAGAAAAGGTGTAAATTTATTTATTGTTAATATAAATTAATCCATACGTAGTTTAACATCATCCAGAATTTTTTTTTCCTATTATTTCCACATCAGCAATTTTTGTGGGAACTAGCCAGTTTGACATCACACTTTTTTCTAGTAATGCTCCCATGTTAATGTGTGCTTTCACCCAGCCTCCTCAGACTGCTCAGATGTGGCACAATTACCTTAGACTCAGCAGTGCAGCAATAAATTACAAATTGTCCTCTAGTTTGTTTTTGCACACCCACAGAAAACTTCTTCCCTGCGGTTGTTCTCAAAAGACTTGCGATTCCATCTGCTTATTTTATTTCCCAGTAGGAAAAGAAAGGGAAAAAAACCCCAAGATAAAACTGAAAAGTCTGCATCCATTTAAACCTCTTCAAAATCCAGAGTGAGTACTTGGATTTAAGCAGAGTCACTGAAGATCTACAGTTACAGACAGGCAAGAATTCAAAATCTTAGTCCAAGGCTGAGTTAGAAATATATGTAAACAACTCAGAAGCAAGTTTAAGCAAGAAGGAACTTGCACCCACTGTCTATTTCAGTGCAAACACATAATGCTGTCTTGGAATAAAGTCTGTGAATCAATTCAGGCAGTAAATTTGACCCTGTTAACCAAGAGAAGGTTCCTCAGCTGGGCCACTGGAGGAGTATTGAATGCTAAGCTCCAGTGCTCAGCTGCTAGTTAAGCAAGAAGTCAGGCTGGAATAAATGAGAATATTGCCATGATTCTATGGGATTTAGGTGTTGCAAGGGCAGTGTCCAGGAAAAGAATAAAAAAAACCCAACAAAAAAACACCCAAGCTCTAAGAATTAATCTGCCTTAGCTCATTTCCTGAAAGTACCACACGGCTACAACTCCAAGTTACTGGACACATAAAAGCTAGTAGCACTAACTTTTTATAAAAACATAATTTAATCTTTCTGTGGGGACTTCAGTGCAAACATTTGAAGAGGTTACTGGTATCCTGGAGTAATGTATCTGACTTTCCAACTGAAGAATGTTTTTTTCCCCCAATGCACAACAGTACAACTTAGTAGCTGACAGTTTTTCCAAGAAAATAAAAAACCCTACACTGACTTACTTTGTATACAACATTTCTTAATTTCTGGAAGGCTCCTGGTATTAGAATATGACCCCTCTTCCTCACCAATTAAAAATTAAATAAACCAGCAGACAAAAAAAAAGAAAAAATATTCACCCAGACCATCTTCTAGAACTGACTGTCTCTTTTTAACTCCCTGGCTTTCCCACTGCCCAGGTACAGTTTCAGCGCACTCATATTATCACTGATGTTCCTGCTGTTCATCTTTATGGGGGTAACATTAGCTTTACAATACTTCCCATCTTTGATAGTTCTGGAAACAGACATTTCAAGGTTGCTTCTGAACTTGGAGGTTTTGTATAGGAACATCATTCATCAGCACATCTAAGACACTATGATTGGACTGGCCAGAAAGAATTCTTCTAAGCTCTTTACTGAGGACTTCAAACTAAAGCAGCAGAATGCTGTGAGAGATCTTCCTGACTATGCCAACCCTTTCTACACCTTCTGAACATTAGAGAAATCTTATATAATCTGTAATATCATCACCATAGGTGATTTTTTTTTTTTGGGTCACATTTCCAGAGCTTCAATGTACTGTAACGAACATAGAGTACTGCCATGTTTGTGGTATGTGTCTTATAGAGATGTGAGTGAATGGTTCAATACTCAAAACTGCTTTGCTTTGTACACATCAAAGGTTCAAGATCCTTTCAAATGGATTGTAGGATGAATCACTTAGGGAATGGATTTCATAGGATGCATCACCTATGCTTTGGGCACAACACTTTTTGTGACAATTTATAGAAAAACATGTTTCAATTAATTTTTATTTTACAATTAAAAACAAACAAAAAACCCAGTCACTTTAGAAATTTGCAATTTGCCAGTCTTTCATCCCACATCTCTGTGCAATAATGTGAAAACAGAGGAGCATTCAAACTTTTTGTACAGTTAAAGCTCCTGAAATCTCACAAGTAGGCTTCGGCTGGAGGACATACATTGACAGTATGTTATTAACGACTGGTATAGAAACTGCTGTAGATGATAAGCAGGTGCAGATCTGTACCTTGATGTATAACACTGGAGATAACAAAGCCAAGCGTCATCCCTCCTCACTCACTCATTTGCATGATTCAGTTTAATTGGGCAAAATCAGTCGGGGACACCGGCCTCATCTGTTAATAGCTCTCCCTGACAGCGCACACAATTACCACCCAGTCCCCAGTGCCACTCTTGTAAAGGATCTCTGTGCCTGACTGCTAGTCAATTAATGATCAGGCTTATAAGGTCTCTTTGGCTGGTGTTTGTTCCCCTAGTAATACAAAGCAGCTGTAGACCTGGCCAAGCTTACGACTGTGTTTTGTTTGCTTTGCATTGTTGTGTATAGCAGCACAAAGCAACCAGTGCCTACTGATGAAACTGTCTCAAAACTTCAGATACGTTTTCAGCTGAGCCAAGATTCTTTGTACATATCATTAGTTTATGGCAGATACTGAGCTCCTGTTCTTGTGTCTTCTTACTGGGTTTCTTCCTGGGTTTTCTTGTTAAATGCTCATATGTAACATCCTTTTAAAGACATTCTCAGCCAAAGATCAATGTTAAATTGGAGTCAATATTGAGAATGTATATCTGAAAAGTACTGAATGTACTCCCAGAAAAGACATGAACTGCATCTAGGGATGGCTACTTGCATCAAAATCTAGATGCCTTTTTTCACAGATTTGGTCATATCTGCAAGAGATAAACTGAATGTCAGGTCCTGGATGGACACTACAAAAGAGACTAAAAGTAAACAAGTATTCTTGCGCAGATGTCTGGTAGCTCCTTTACTTTTCTAAGTTGATATCTCAAATGTAAGAATGCTTTGAATTATAAATTGAATAGTCATTTATTTCCATACTATTGTATTGTGTGATCTATGGACTACAGCCGTTGTTAAGAGAGAAAAATCTGCTGCCTATGTAGGTACTGAGAGAAAAACTCCTAGATTGCATTAGTCTTTTTTATTGGTGTTGATGAAACAGGCAGTTTGCTGTCAAATACAGTGTTTAGTTTACCTAACCCTATATTCAGATGACCAATTAGTCATGCCTATCAAGGTAATCTGATGATTGAACACTTCTGTATGTCCATCCCTTGTCCCAGTCAAGTCTACTAAAAAATCCCAGTGGTTGCTCCATTGTCAGCATGAAAAATTGAACTTCAAACTATGTCGTATTTACTCTTTGAAGCTATATCTTCCTTTGATTGCTACAGCACCTAATATGAAAACTGGAAGGATGATATTTACTGTGGTACCCAACCAATTCTATAGCTTCAAAGACTATAGATTAAGTAGATTTGTTTTGGAAGATTAGCCTATCAATAATAGTAGTATTAATGAAAATAATACCCTTCTACTCTATAATGGGCTTTCTTCCAGGTCTAGTCTGCCTGCCTTCTTCCTCATAACTAAGAAAAAGGTTTCAACCATGAAGAATTTCACATTCCAAATTCTATTTAAATCATTTATTAACAATGCTATTTTGAATGGTTGTTTTTGAAGCATTCCACATTTTCCCTGCCTTGTAAGAGTGTTATGATGCCCTTCATTCTCTTAGACTAATCCAAAGAGCTCACTTGATACACTTGAATGTTCTGCTCTGTCAGAATGATATCTTATCCTGGCAAATGTCCAGTTGGTATTTCATTTAAATTTAAACAATAGAAACCATTATGATTTTGTATTCCCTTCACTCTATTCTCATCCCACAACCTCACATTTGTACCCCAGTGCAAATACACAACCTGCCTGTAACCCTGTTTGAAATTAAGGGATAGTTAGCTTTTGGACATGCCATCAAATTATACACTGTAATCTATCTTAAAGCTACAACTTGAATAAAGCTTAGTTTGGCAGGCCAGAGAGATTATGATTCATGCTTTAATTTTAACTGTCAGATGCTGTTGCATTGCTATTCTGGCTTGTGTCCCAGGCAAACTCCTAAGAAGGCAGAACACAGCTCTTAGAACACATGCACTTTTTAGACCTCGAAGCTCTATGACCTCTCTTGTATTTGACAAGCCAGGTTAACAAACGAACACAAAGTCAGTCAATCATTTCCTGCCATTGTCTTGTTGAGGTGCTTTTTTTTGCTATGTCTATTCTACAGCTTCTTATATTCTAGTTATACAGGGACAGACTCTTATCTGGAGTTAAGTGTACAGGTCAAACAGTTTGCATAAAGGTATCATGCTTAATCCAAGCAGAGTATCTAGCTCATTTTACTGCATGTTAATGAAAGGTGTGGCTAAAGACCTTCTGCTACATATCTCCCTTCTTAACCGTTAAATAGCTTTTTGTCAACAAATAAATCCAATTATAGGATTTTTTATTATTATTGCAAAGAATTGAACTACTGAATTTATTTGAAATCTTCTTACATATATATATAACAAATATTCTGTTGTTACTATATAAGCTAGTAACTCACACTATTAATTACTTTGTCTGCTTAAGTACTTCCCCAAGGAGAAGGTAAATTGTATAGCCATTATTGTATGTTCTACTGGTGTCGTAAAGAAGACATTCAACACTTCATTCTTAGAAATATTTATCAATGTTTATATGAAAATGGTAGTAGTTAAGTAGACTTAGGACAAATTTGGACATTAAAGTTGTCTAGAATGCTACAGAATTTGCAATGAATTAAAAATAGAAGCTTCTAGACAGTATTTTCATAAACCCAGTCTTCAGGAAAATGTAAATTTTTTTCTCCAAACCATCTAATTTAGTAGAGTATGTATAAAGATTTTATTTTTCTGGGAGAGGTATATTAAGGCACTGTGTGTCCTTATATATTTTGAAGGTAGTAACTAACAAACTGAGATAGAGATCTGTGGGTATATTTGAAAGCATAAATCAGAAGCTGTCATGCAAAGCTGACTTCAAGCTTGTGCTTACACCGCCTTGATCCCAGGATTTCTTTGAAGATTTCTTTTTAAGGCTGGAAGAGAGCATTCTGAGGGTTAGTCAAATGTACGTAAAGGCTACAGATGATGATATCTCCAATGCAGAATTAAGCAGAAAAATTTGTCACATTTCAAACTCTCTTTTGTGTAACCACATTTCCTTTCCCTTTACAGCAGGCTGAGAGCAGCAGTTTAGCTTGAGAGTGGAGCTTTTGTATCAGCGGTGTGCCTTTGCAGCATTAGCTGTGCAGCCTCCCCGGTTATTTGCAGGCTAGACAGCACCAGTCAGACTGCGACTGTGTGGTCCAGATGCCTCATAAAGAAGTTGTCTGACCTCAAAGTTCAACTTCCTGTGCTGTTTATCTGTGATGATAATCTTGATAATTGCAATTTTTTTAAATTTTTTTTTTTTAAGGTTTAAATCATCTTAAAAATAGTGGCACTGCAAGATTAGACAGTCTTTTATTTGACCAGGTCTTGCTGAATGCTGAACAGTTTGGAGAATCTTCTACTTGAGCAAATACCTAACAGGAGGAATGAACACCGATCCATGTCGACTGACAGGTTCCTTTGGGAGATTTCTGCTTCTCCGAGCCCCAGACCACCTGTCAGTGTAATGGGCTCACTGCAGACAGTGCTCTGAACCTACAGGCAAAGCCTGAGGGTACACTCCACGTTAATTAAAGAACTTCATTACTCTTTCTCTCTCTCTCTTTTTTTTTTTAATTATTATTATTTTGAAAAAGCAGCTCTGTAAAAGGCTTCTACCAAATATTGAGTCTCTCCACAGTCCAGCCTTGCACTTCTCAGCAATATGAGTCCAGCCAAAAGGACGGGGAAAGAGACGAAGGGGTGTTAAGACGCAGTGCGTAGTTATTTAGGGATGCTGGCATTGCAATAACCTTAGCACAGTGGCAAGGAAATTGTCTTCTCCTCAGGGGAGAAGTTTCCTTGCCTAGCCTTGATTCCAAACCCACACAGTCATGTGTTCTATTAGCTGGATCTGATCTCTGTGTTTCATTGTTTGGGTTTTTGTTTTTTTTTTTTTGTTGTTGTTTAGATGCTGTATTTTACATTCATTTAAATAAAATGAGAGGGGGGAAAAAGGAGAAATGGAAAACGTAACACTGGGGCTGGAGGCAGGAGATCCTGGCATGGATTATGTCATAAAGGATACAATCTTTTGCCAAACTGAGACAAAGCCAGTGATTCCGAGCCAACCCCTCCCTCCTCCCCCAAAAAACAAACAAACAAACAAAAAAGGTGAGATCTCTTACCAGCACTCTCTCCTGCATGCTGCACCTTTATTAAATCAACGTTTCTCTTCCTTACCTAGAATAGTGTGGGATTTGGGAAAAAGGGACTTGAAAGTTTTCTCATGGAGATCTCTCACCCCAGAGCATTTCACATTGAAAATGTAATGACCTGATAAGGAATACTTTTAAAGATAAATTCGCAACTGTTTGGAATATTTATGTACCCATGTCTCTGTGTGTGCATGTATGTATAGACAGCTATGGGCAATGAAATATGCTTTTTATTATAAACAGAGAAGGCATTCTTCTTAAGGAGTCAATACCTCTGTATGTTTTTTGGTTTTTGGTTTTTTTTTCTCTGACAGAAGGTTGGTTTGTTCATTCACTACTGCTATTATACCTGAAAAAAAGCAGCACATCTGCAATATCCTTTTTTCCTCCTGATGCCATGGTGCTATACATTCACCTCTTCCCCTTTGTTTGTCAGAGATAATGCCTGCAAGTCAAATTCTCATCTCAAAGTAAATCTGGAGGAATGTATAAAAAAGATTTACAGTGAGAAAAATTGAATAGCGCTTTTGATCCAAAGGTGGCTTATGGCACTTGTGAATCCAGGCATTGCAGTAGGTGTTTGCGTGCTGACTGACACTACGTCAGAGCACTGAACTGAAGCTGGAACTTGCTTAGGGGCTTTTGTTCTAGTATTTCATTTTTGCTCTTTTAAAAAATGCTGTGTAGGACCAGGAAGCAATATGACTTTCAGCCACATCCCCTAATCAGAGTCAGAACGCTTTAAATATTGCTGTAAAGTGTGAAATCTCCTCTGGGCTGCTGTTCTTCCTTTGGCACTATTTCCACTGGAAGCCTGCCACCTGCACGACACAAAAATAGGAAACTCAACCTCTGGCCAGATTCTAATGCTTTAAAAGAACTCCTAAAAAAAGAGAGCATCGGTGAAGGTGAAAAGCAAGAGAAGAGTGAGACATGACAGAAAGGGAACTTGCAGGATGGTGCAGGCAGAATGAGCAATACAGAAGACCAGCTAGAAAGACACATCTCAGCTGTAAAGGCAAGGACAAAAAGAAAACAGGAAGGAAGATGAAGGAACATAAAACAAGAGGGAAAAAAGAAAAACAAACAAACAAACCAAAACATGAACATAGAAGAAAGAGGGAGCAAGTAGGCTGGTAAAGGCAGATGATGAAATCAGGGAGTAGACCTGAACAGATAGCCCTGAGAGTGGGCTATTTTTTTTTTTTCTCTCCTATAGCCCCGAGGGAGCTTGGCTTGCTAATCAAGGTATGCATGTGTTCACCCCTGTAACCAGCTAGACATTATGCTGATGTCAGCAAGAACTGTCAGCTCTGGCAGCTGAAGACAGAGATTGTTTCTGTTTAAAGGAGCCTCTGCAGTGCATACCCATTTCTCCTTGAGGGGCTCTGGCTTTGCCCAAATGAATCCCCCTTGGCAGAGGATGTACTGGACACAACCTCGATCCACTCTGATGAGAGAAGCCATGGAAAGTTTTCGTCCCACATTTAAATATCTGATAAGGGCAGCTTCACTCCAGCTTCATTAACCCCAGATATCCAAATTTACAGAGGCTAGTGAGCCTTGCCTCCCTCCACTCCCTTTATAGTTGGTTCAACTCAAGACCCTAGCATTACCACTTTGAACCATTTGCCCTGGAGAAGCCAAATTTTCACAATTTGTTAGGAGTGAAGCTTCCACTGGCTCCTCAAGTCCAGACATACATTATGTGAACATCTTTCCAGTGTCCGAAACCATTGCCTGACATTCCTTCAGTCTAGCATTCACAGGCAGTTTTTAGCACACCTCTCCTGTGATAGGAATGACAGAAGAATTAAGTATTGGTATTATTTATTAACGATCTTTAGTGACTTATCCAAAATGAATCATCATCTTCTGTCTAAAAGAGTGTCATGTGCACTACTGTGCCTGGGAATGTCAGTGAAAGGACCAGAAATACTTAATGAGCATTGAGAATGTTCTTTTATTCCTAGCAGCAATCCTTCACACCTCCAATTACCCCCAAGAAAGGTTGAATGGAAGAAACAGGAAAACTTCTACTGTGGGCATTTTCTGTGATGAAATAGAGGACTTACAGAGACTATAAACCTGAGAAGCTTCACTACAAAATCTGCAAAGATAAAGGCTGGGCCCAAACCAGGAGAGTAGGCAGTAACTGAAATATTTATTTGATAATTACCAAGTACCTGAAATTAAGTGGTTTGATAATTTCATTCCAGTCCATAAAGGACAAATAGCCATATGGAAAATAAGGAGATGATTGGTGACAGCCATCATGGCTTCAATAAGTGCAAATCACGTCTGACAGATTTGGTGGCCTTCTATGGCAGGGTTGCAGCATTGGTGGTTGAGGAACAACTGATGTCATCTCCTTGGACTTGTGCAAAGCATTTGACGCTGTCCTGGACAATATCCTTCTCTCTAAATTGGAGAAGCATGGATCTGATGGATGGGCCACTCAGTGGATAAGGAATTAGATGGATGAATGAATGGATGGATGGTCACACTCAAAGAGCTGTGGTCAACAACTTGATGTTTGAGTGGAGAGCAGCGATGACTGGTGTTCCTCAAGGGTCAGTGGACCAGTGGTATCTACCATCTTCATCAGCACACATAGACAGTGGACTTGAGTATCCCCTCAGCAAGTTTGCTTACAACACCAACCTGTGTGGTGGGTCAGCATGCTGGAGATAAGGGATGCCATCCAGAGGGACCTTGCCATGCTTGCAAAGTAGGCTCATGTTAACCTGATGAGGTTCAACAAGGCTAAGTTCAAGGTCCTGCATTTGGGTCTGGGCAATCCCATACACAAATACATGCCAGGTGATGAAGGGATTGAGAGTAGCCCTGTGGAGAAGGGCCTAGGGGTGCTGGTGGAATATGAGCTACCAGCATGCACTCATAACCCACAAAGCCAATTGCATCATGGGCTGCATCAAAAGAAGCGTGGCCAGCAGGTCAAGGGACATGATTCTCCCTCTCTACTCTGCTCTTGTGAAACCCCACCTGTAGTAATGCATCCAGCTCTGGGGCCCCCAGCATAAGAAGGAAAGACTTGGACCTGCTTGAGCAAGTCCAGGGGAGATGTCATGAAGATGATCAGGTGGCTGGAGTGCCTGCGCTCTGAGGACAGGCTGAGAGAGTTGGGGTAGTTCAGTCTGGAGATGAGGCGGCTCCAGGAAGACCTTATAGCAGCCTCCCAGTATTCAAAGGTGGCCTACAGGAAAGCTGGGGAGGGACTCTTTATCAGGGAGTACAGCGACAGGACGAGGGGTAGTGGGTTCAAAATGAAAGAGGATAGATTTGAATTAGAAATTAGGAAGAAGTTCTTCACTATGAGGGTGGTGAGACACTGAAGTAGGTTGCCCAGGGAAGTTGTGGATGCTCCAACACTGGAAGTGTTCAAGACCAGGTTGGACAGGGCTTTGAGCAACCTGGTCTAGTGGGAAGTGTCTGTGCCCATGGCAGGGAAGTTGGAACTAGATGATCTTTAAGGTCCCTTCCAACCCAAACTATTCTATGATTCTATGATCTCAGGGCCATTCTAATGGCGTGAAACCTGAAGGATATGGTGGTGAAACAAGTTTCATGAATGCAGCAGCTCCCTAAAAATTACATAATGTGTTTAGGTCAGGCTTGTACATGCAAGGAAGCGCAAGCTACTTTAAAACACATTTTGGGCTCTCTGATGTTATGATGTACTCTAGATGTGGTCCTTCTCTGCCCCAGCCCTTTCTAAAGCAGAATTTCCCTCTCCTGCCTCCATACACTAATAAGAGAAGCGTGAACTGACAGAGGTCATTTATACTTTGATAGCTTGGGCTGAACCCAAGGCTGAGCAAACATATTCTAGGTTAACATGGATGGGCAGTTCTCACCGTCACCAATTTTACTGCCTTTATTACAGGGTCTACGATTATCTTCCACTTTTTAAAAACTCTGAAATAATTTATTCTATTTTTTTTTTTGCAGTGAAGTAGCATACAGAAACCCAGATGGGATTCAGGCCTCATTATACCAAGCATGTCAAAAAACCTCACCAGACAAATTCCCATGAATTGATTTAACTGTGTTTATTTTATTATATTGGCACAACCCGAGGCAAACAGATACACTGTGCTGGAATAACGTGGTACTTGTTCCCGTGCAGTTTTATACTTCTGTAGTTTTCCTTTTTATAAACAGGGATTCAAAGGCGGTTCAGCTACAATATAACGATAATTGTCCTTATGGAGAGGGGTTTTTTAAAAACTCAAGCAGTGACAAAACGATTACTTAATTGGTTGAGATGCTGGCAATGCAGCAACTGACACAGGTTTGATGTGTGCAACAATGGTTCAAATACTGACTAAATGGCAAGTCTTCATATGGATTTACACAGCAACAGCCTATTCTCCAAGAACCTCATATGTGAACACTTTTGCTTTCAGGAACAACTGTAATTTTCTCTGCAGCAAGAATTTTCACACAAAAAGGTACTTAGAAATTGCTGCCATCCCCTTTCACATCCTCTTTAATATGAATAAACTTCTGAGAAATCAAGCATGCCAGAACATTTACACTGTAAGATATTGAAAATATTATTAGATCTTTAACTTCCACAAAGCTATCAGCATATCATATTCAATATCATAATCATACCGTGAGCATTTCCCTATTACGATGCTATAAAAAAGTCTATTTTAAGGTAGTAAGAGACCAAAGACTAGCTAGAGAGTGAATGCCTGATGTACAAAGAGACAAATATATTGCCCATCCCTTCTGTCTTAAAGATGTATTTACTTTAGCTTAGCTGAATTAAAATAGGGTGCAAATAACTATTCTGGAACAATTGTACTTCCAGATGAAATCAAACTTAAAACTAAGGGAATTCAAAATGAAAGTTCATTAGTCCCCTTTCTCTGAAGCATTTTTAAAAAGGCTGCTAATCTGACACCATCAATTTTGTCATTCAAACTCTCCAGGTAATGTGCCATATAAATGTTTTGCAGTAGACAGATGAGTTTTCTGGGTTCCCGTGGGTATCATTGGATGACAAAATGGCTGGCTATGGAATTCTCAATTTTGTCAGTCTGTACCAAAGTCCTCCTTAATGTCATAATTAAGCATTTGACTATTACACACACCTCTTCTGTGTGCTTTCCTGCACTGCTGCTAGAAGATGCTTTCCACCATCTTTTCAGTTGCAGAGATGAGTTGTGGAGGCTTGGTACTTTCACTGGTGTTCTCTTGTGCTCCTATTGGAGGACAGAATGAGGTGTGAGGAAAATGGCCTTTCTTTTCAGTGTTACTCAAGAATGAGATCCATCCTTGCACAGACCCATGGGGACCACAGATGGCACCATGTGGAGGGCACCATGACCCATTTTGACCACCTATGATCTATCTTGATCCACCATGATCCACCACCCTGAACTTTTGAATACACAATGAAAACCACCATTCAGCTCCCAAAACAAATATTAGTTGGGAGTTCAGTGGGAAACAGGCCCAACACTGCTGGGACAACATCACAATCTTTAAGCACAGTGTTTTGGGCGATAGCCATGCAGCAGAAGGTCTGGAAAGCGACAACCAGAAAGATTACTCGGCTGTTAGGGATAACATTTGTGGCTGGCAGTTGTGATTCCCCCTGCTGATTAGAAACGGTTCTCTCCAAGAATGGTTCCCATGGGATTACAACATGTCCCAGCATTTTGTAACCATCAGTGGAAGTTCTGAGTTTTTTTTCCTTGTAATTGGTATGGAAAAAAGTAGGCTGTGACAGAGGGAAGGTCAAGAAAAAAAAAGAAGTTGTTTCAAAATAATTGCTTTCTGAAAGTGGGAAAATAATGTTTATTTATACAGTAGAAAGGCTGCGCTGTGGAAAAGGGCACAAGGAGACACATTTCTCCACTGCTTCCTGTCTAGAGATTTCTATGTAGTGTGAGGTTCAAGCATAGGTGAGTCACCCCATATAATCTATTATTTTAAAGGGTAAATGTCCAGTTCTGGACTACTGGTGCAAAACTCTCTTTATAGTCAAGGGAGAGAAATGGTCCCTGTAAGTGAGAAAATCGTATGCATTAGTATCAGATCAATCACCTTCAGCCAGAGCTTGTTTCTCCCTCCAGGGAGTTGGGTCTGGGCACCTAGTTCTTGTAGATGTCTAACTAGATACAAACAGACCCAGGCCAGCTGTCTGTGCCTGGCATGGCCTAGCATCAGATGTGCAATCCATACATTTTATTCATTTATTCCATACAGAAGGCTCCATGAGAAGCATAAAAAGAGAAGAAAGAAACTGCAATAAAGACAAGGCAAATAAGGAAGAAAAAAAACCAAAATGCAGAAAGTGGGGAAAATTACAATTCTGGAAGCAGATGTGAATGCAGAAAGAAATTAGGATAAATGGCCAACCACAAGCAGGAAATAGTAAACAGGCTCCAAACTGCTGGTGTACAGGATTGCTAGAGACAGAGAAGAGGGAATCTTGTAGAAGTGTTAGTGTTTTTACATAAATGTCCCAACTAACAGGCTTTTCCTTGCTTACCTAAGATGGCATCAGGCACTTTACCTACATTTTTCTTTCCTTTGCCATACCCCAGTATTTCTAGCTGAAATTCTTTTTGACAACTTTGCCTTCAGAATCAGAAAGTTCCTCCATTGTTCGACTGCTAAATTTTCAAATACTTCTCAGTTATGCTTTTTCACACACTTGGGTAAACTTCCCCTCAGGCATATTTTGTTTTGAAGCCTCATCATTTCTTGACAAATACAATGCAGCTAACATAGCTTTGACCACTACCACGCTGACCCAACCTCATCTCGTTGTCTGCTTGCACTGTGCCATCTACCTGGGTCTAACTGCCGTCTTTTGTTATGTACTTAGGACATGTGCTCTTTGTTCTGTTTGTGCAGCATCTTGCAAAATGGCATCCTGGTCTGTGACTGGGGCTCCCGAGCGCTAATGCAGGTAATAAACACCAGCGTTTTGTTTAATGTTGGTACACTGCATGTGAAACACGTTGCACTTGTAAGCCTTTTAAGTGCAAAAGCACCGCACTGCACACGGGTGCTGGGCAACGCCACTCTCTCCCGGTTTTGTACCAGTACCCAGCACATTCTCCATCTGCCTCAGGCTAACGGGCTGGTTTATACCAGGGTTTCTAAACAGTACCTCGTGTTTAGCTTTCCCCCCTGTTTCTATCTTACTGTAAAGCGTGGCCTGGAGCAATTTCTTTGGAAGGAGAGCAAAGCAATCTAGACGCTACTGGAAGCAATACCCTGTGACACAGAACGGCAGTTTTCCCGAGAAGAGCCGTGCAGGGCTGTTTAAATCACCCGTACCGCCGGCCAGCCCGTTTTGCCCTGCACCGCCTCCCGCCACCCCGCCGGGGACAGCCCCTCTGCCGCTTCCGCGGCCCTACCCCCGCCGCCTGGCGGGCCTCCCGGCTCCCACCGCCCAAGCTGCACCGGCCGAGGGCTGCGCAGCGAGGTCGCCGGCACCGCACGGCCTTGCTTCAGCCGCGGCCTCCGACACGGGCCGGGAGCGGTGGGGCAGCTCCTCCCCGCCGGACTCCGCGCAACCCACATCCCCGGCCGCTCCGCCCGCCCGGCCTACCCCGGCGCCGCCGCGGCGGGCGGAAAGCCGCCATGCCCTCGGAGCGGCCCATCCCCGCTCCCCGGCGGGACAATGGCCGCGGGGCGCCCGCACGCCAACCGCCCCCGGGACCGCCCCTCCGCACCGCCCCCCTCAGCGCCGGGCCCTCCGCCCCGCTGCGGCTCGCCCCGCCCCTGCCCTGCC
>WTSP01000550.1:0-19122 GCA_025331215.1 Actenoides lindsayi
GCCAATTCCTCACCCGCTGAACGGTCCACCCATCAAATCCATCTCTCTCCAACTTGGCAAGTTGGATGCTGTGGGGGACCGTGTCAAAGGCCTTGCACAAGTCCAGCTAGATCCCATCCATAGGTCGTCCCTTGTCCACTGACGTAGTCACTTTATCACAGGAAGCCACCAGCTTGGTCTGGCAGGGTTTGCCCCTAGGAAAGCCATTGCTGGCTGGCTTTGATCACTTCCCTATCAGACCTTCTAGGAGAATCTGCTCCATGATCTTTCCAGGCACAGAGGGGAGGCTGACAGGTCTGGAGCTCCCAGCGTGCTCCTTTTTACCCTTTCTGAAAATTGGTGTAATGTGTCCCTTCTTCCAGTCCCCAGGGACTTCCCCTGACTGCCAGGACTTTTCAAATATTACGGAGAGTGGCTTGGTGGCTACATCAGCCAATTCTCTCAGGACTCTGGGATGCATCTCATCGGGTCCCATAGACTTATGTATGTTCAGCTTTCTCAGGTGGTCACAAACCTGATTTTCACATACAGTGGGAAGGACTTTGCTGCCCTGGTCCTCACCTTGTGATTTTTTTAACTGAGGAGGTGTTGGAAAAGAGGCTGCCAATGAAGACTGAGGAAAAAAAGCTGTTGAGAATCTCAGCCTTCTCCTCATCTGTTGTTACTAGCTCTTTGAGGGGGTATGTTTTCTTTAACATTCCTTTTTTCATTGATGTACCTGTAGAATCCTTTCTTATTATTCTTAGCATCCCTTTCTAAGTTCAGCTCCAACCGTGCCCTGGCCTGCCTGACCTCATCCCTACACATTCGGGCAGCATCCCTATACTCTTCCCAGTCGTATGAGATGAGAGTAGTAGGACAAGAACTGTAAAAAAGATCTCTCAGGCAATTCTTCTGCTTTGGGAAATGGAGCAGCATATTTTCTCTGGTTGCAGAAGCTGCCCCTAAACCACTGACTTGTTTGTTAAAGATCTCAGAGAGCTGCAAACAGCGGCATTACTGACAGCGGCGCTGGGAATAGATTTGTCTTTATCAGCCTTAAAGACCGATTTTTCTTTCAAGTCTTCAGAGGTTATGAATAAAGCTTCTTCTGTAGAGACTGCCAAATCCCAGCACGTCCAGTACAAGCATGCTGGTGTTTCATGGCAAGAACAGTAGAAGCTACATTCTTTTGATAGGTCTCTACGTTGATAACAGTTTGAAGCTCTTCTTGTGTACCTGTCAGAAATTCTCCACACTCCATCACCCAGGTCTGCTACTGCTCTTCACAAACTTAGTGTTATTTTTAGTCCATTGCCAAGTGATAACCTGAGACACAGAATAAGGAGGAAATTTGTGCCCTGAAACTTGGACTTTAAATTTTAGGAAGTCAAGTCAAATACTGCCACCCAGATCCATTTTTTTCTGAACCCACCCTGTACATCTGTGGCTGAGCTTCAACATTTGTACAAGAGCATGCGCTCAGACACACAAATACAGCAGTGTCCTTCTGTTCCTACTTCCATACGTGTGTTTATGGAAATATTGTTGGGTATAAAAAATGCTGTCTCTCCTTTCCAGTGTGTGTGAGCACTCTTCTGTCTGTTGGCACAGCGTTTTCTGCCAGCTTCATTTATACACTGTGCCGACGGTTGTTGATCATGGCCACAATGTGTTGCAGGTCCAAACTCTTCATCATAACTTCCATGAACTCCTCGTCTTTCCTTGCTCCCTCCACAAATTCATCCAGAGAAAGTTCCCCTGTGTCAAACACAGACAAAAGACATCAGAATCATGCCAATCCACATTTGAACATGAAAAGGAATACAGCAATCTAACTTTGGAGACCACTTACTGTACCTGCACTGTTCTAAAGCACCAAGAGGCCTCAGAGAGTCTTTTTAAGCTTGCATGAAACTTCCTCTATATGCAGGCAACTCCAGCTTCCTTTATTTATTTTTTTCCCCACATAAAGGAAAGGGTACATAAGAAAGAACATAGCTAAGGAGTGGGATCATAACTTCCTATAAATAAGGCTGGATTAGCCACCTCTTTTTTAGCCTAACCTGTTATAGTCCTAACCTGCTTCACACTTGCTGGTTTTCATGTTTAAAAGAAGTGACAGAAGGAAGCTGTGACAGGCAGAAACAAGTTTTCTGTGCTATGCCAAAAAGCCCTTGTTCAGGGAAGCAGCTTGGCAGAGTTCTTCTGGAATAACAAAAGAGCATGTCAGAAAGTAATGAGCACATGAAGGAGCAAGGAAAGAAATACCTCTCAGGGACATGCAGAGACTACAGTGGTGCTGGCCAGCTTGTGACTGACTGGCTGGTAGCACTCCATGTTCTTGCTATACCACCTTCAGCAGACCCAGTAAAGAAACTCTGAGTTTCAACATTAAATTCCAGTTCTTCCTTTCCATGCTGCTGAAATATTTAGGAGCAGCTCTGACATAAGCCACACAGCAGCATACAAAAAGGGAAAAAAAAAAAAAAAACCAACCCAGAACACTCCAAAACCCCACTACCAAACTCGTGTGAACAGAACACAGCTGAGACTGAGTACAGGGAACAAATCCTGTCATACTGATTATATATGATGCAAGTTGAAAAATGCCTTAGCAAAATTCATGGAGAATGCATTACTGGATGAGAAGTCATATAGCAAGCAAAAATAAAACGAAGAGGCATAAAGTTCAATCAAGAAAGCAAGACACAAATGTTTCCTTGTAGCACAGAAACCATCTGAGTTTGATGACAGACAGGAACCTTACCATCTCCATTGACATCAATTTTGTTGAAGACTCGGTTGGTGAACTCTTCTGCACTGGTTTCATGGTCACCACCATTAATAGCTCGAATAGCCTAAAAGAAAAGAGAGAGAAGATGAAGCTGCCCAATGGTTCCCAAAATGAAAGGCTGATTCCACTGCAGCCTATCAGTGTAGATTCAGAACAAGACAGTCATGCCTTGTACCTTTCCCGGACAAATGAACCAGCATCATAGGAAAACACAGCAGGAATCATCAGGGCTTATGATTGGCACTGAAGGGTGGAAGGGAGCATGCTTCTGGAGCATGGAATGAGCAATGAAACCCAGAGATCCCCTTGAATCTGCTTAGGCAGAGGTTAAACACTGCAGAAATGGCAGAATTAGGATCCACCTAGCTGATCCACTTTCTATTACCCTGTAGTCCACCAAGCCAAATAAACACTGTCAAACACCCTCTGCATTTGACATCATTAAATTCCTTTGTAGGATGCTGTGGTCATTTATTTCTATTCTTGCTTTCCCTATTTCTATTTACATACTGCTTCCCAGTGTCCTGCTTCTCCCTAAAGCTCACCGGACAGTTTAAGCATTATTCTCTACTGTTCACCACAACTCATCTTATTCATAACCATATAGTGCAGGGTTCTCTTTTCTTTCCATGCCTGTTTCCTTTGTTTGTGGATGTTCATGAAGCAGGTGATTCCCAAGCCTTCATATTGATTCCAAGACTATTAATTTTCTAGTTTTCACCTTCTGGTATTTGGTAAGCTTCTTCATTTTCCTAAGTATCACCTCAGCAACTTTCTAGGGCTGCCAAAAAAAGACACTGAACTACACCCACAAAATTCAAAGGACATGAAATTGGTTGCCACCAATTATCGCCCCAGGACTTGTTTTTCAAGAGTTCTGTATTAAACAATTACTATGTGTTCCTTCACTGCGATGTCTGAGTATTTCTATTGCAAATTATTAGTAGGAGCCCGTATATTACTACAGTTATTGATTTTGTTTGGTGTCTTCAATGCCCAGCATTAAAATTCATGTTGAGATGAAAATGCATTACTGACATCTTATTTAGTGGGTTTATTTGTGGACAGTTCGATGTTTAAATCTTTATCAAGCCCATTTTTTGACCTTTCTTATTCAGAAACGTAAATTATTTAGGGTCATTGAACCTTCCCTGCATCTTTCTAGCTTCCAAGTCTCTTCTCTACAGAATAATCTGAATTTCCAGCACACCTCATTCTGAGATATTCGTAGAGTCATGTTTATGCCTGTAACTCTGACATCTTCCACAACAGCACTTTGCATACAATCTTTCCCACCGACAGTCATTCTTCTACAAAATATTTCCAGAGTCAGAACTGTTTTATCATGCTGACGTTTAGGAGCTGGTTCTAAAAAGCAAACTAGGAGTAACTGTGACTATTCGCGTGGGGAAAAGGACATACGAAGGACACACTGTGGAGACTGCAACTGGCAGTCACGGAGTCTGAAATCCTGGAAAGTGCTATTTAATTCCCAGTGTCGTGGTCGGGGCCCAGCCTGCCCCGAGCACCAGGCAGCTGCTCGTTCGCTCTTGGCCCCAACGAGACGGGGAGGATCGGAAATAGCAAACGGCCGGTGGGTTGAGATAAGGACAGAGAGGTATCATTAACTCACCGGTTACGGTCATGGGCAAAACAGACTTGACTTGAGGGGAAAAAAATCAATGTAATTTGTTACCGATCCAATCAGAGCATGACAATGAGAAATAAACCCAAATCTTAAGAGCACATTCCCCCAGCCCTCCCTTCTTCCTGGGCTCGGCTTTGCTCTCGAGGTCTCTACCTCCTCCCCACCAGTGGCAGAGGGAGCGGGGAATGAGTGTTGTGGTCAGTTGGTCACATGTTGTTTCTGCTGATCCTTCCACCTCAGGGAGAGGACTTCTCACACTTCCCATGCTCCAGTGTGGAGTCCCTCCCATGGGAGACAGTCCTCCACAAACTTCTCTAACATGAGTCCTTCCCACAGGCCGCAGTTCTTCAGAAACAGACTGCTCCAGCGCAAGCTTCCCTTGAGTCATGGCCTTCTTTGGGCACAGACACCTTGATATGAAAAATTACTAACAAGGAACAATACGCTTAAAAGTAATCCTGAAGAAACTGCTAACATAGCTGCACTTGCGAAACAAGGATAACTCAGTAAAACTACAAGGAGCAAGACGACCTAAGAGATAAGGAAATAATGAGCTTGTTAAAGCTGCTGAAGGTGTATAAGACCAGGGCTGGATCCTGTGAAGCAAGACAGCAAAGGTCGAAAGTTGAAAGCCAAAGGAGACTACAAGCCTTCATCAGAAGACCACCAGAGCGTGCCCGACGACCACCAAGATACTGTAGTGCGCATGCAAATATGGGTGGACAGTTATGATAATAAGTTCTTGGAAAAAGGCGGTGATAATGTAAAACAATTATGAACATGCATAATATGTATGTGTTGCTGTAATACAACCCCGAACCTTTTGACCGCCGGTACGCGTATTGAGCGGGAATACCCCCTACTTGTCCCGTGCTGTAAGATAAAGAACGCCTGCTGAATAACTTCGGTTATTGAGTTTTTCACTGCGTCAACCTGCTCCAGTGTGGGGTCCTCCATGGGCTGTGGGTGGTTATCTGCTCCACCATGGTGCAGCAGGGTGTCAGCAGTCTCACCTGTGGTCCCACCGTGGTCTTCACCACAGGCTGTAGGGGAATCTCTGCTCCAGTGCCTGGAGCACCTCCTCCCTCTCCTTCTTCACTGACCTGTTGACTTCCTTGTTGACTGTATAGAGCTTGATGATAGTGATGATAAGGTCAAGTGTTTATGGGTAAGGATGAGGGGGAAGGTGAATAAGGAGGATATCCTGTTGGGTGTCTGTCATAGACCACCCAACCAGGATGAGAAGGCAGACAAAGCATTTTACAAGCGTTTGGAAGAGGTCTCACAATTGCTAGCCCTTTTTCTGGTGGGGGACTTCAACCTACCAGATGTCTGCTGGGAATATAACATAGCAGAGAAGAGACAGGCTAGAAAGTTCCTCAAGTGTATTTAAGAGAACTTCCTGACACATCTGGTAAGTGAGCCTGCCAGAGAAGGTGCCTCACTAGATCTGCTGTTCACAAACAGGGAAGGACTGGTGGGAGACGTGGATTTCGGAGGTTGTCTTGGGCTTAGTGACCATGAAATTATTAAGTTCTCAGTCCTTAGTGAAGTAAAGAGGAGGGGTTAGCAAAAACTCCACCATGGACTTCCAGAGGGCAGACTTCAACCTGTTCAGGACATTGGTTGAGAGTGCCTTGGGAGACAGTCCTGAAGGACAAAGGGGTCCAGGAAGGCTGGACGATGTTCAAGAAGAAAATCCTAAAGGCACAGGAGCAGCTGTCCCCACGTGCTGTAAGATGAGCTGTCAGGGAAGAGACCAGCCTGGCTGAGCAGGGAGCTTTGGCTGGGGCTCAGGAAAGAAAGGAGAATTAACCTCCCCTGGAAGAGGGGGCAGCACCTCAGGATGAGTATAGCAATCTCATTAGGTCATGCAGAGAAAAAATTAGAAAGGCAGAAGCCCAGCTGGAGCTCAGTGTGGCCACTGTCATAGGGACAACAAGAAAAGTTTTTACAAATACATGAACAATAAAAAGAGATTCAGGGAGGATATCCATCCTTTATTGGAGGGGGGGGGGAACATTGCACCCAAGGATGAGGAAAAGGCTCAGATACTTAATGCCACCTTTGCATCTGTCTTTATTAATCACACCAGCTACCCCCGGGGGTATTCAGCCTCCTGAACTGGAAGATAAGGCTGGAGAGCAGAACAAACCCCCCATGATCCAGGAGGAAGCAGTTAATGACCTGCTACAGCACCAGGACACTCACAAGTACACATGGCTGGATGGGATCCACCTGAGATTATTGAGGGAGCTGGCAGAGGAGCTCACCAAGTCTCTCTCCATCATTTTTCAACAGTCCTGGCTAACAGGGAAGGTCCCAGATGACTGGAGGCTTGCCAATGTGATGTCCACCTACAAGATGGGCTAGAAGGAGGATCCGGGGAACTACAGGCCTGTCAGCCTGACTTTGGTACACAGAAAAATTGTGGAGAGGTTCATCTTGAGTTAGCTCACATGGCAAGTGCAGTACAGCTAGGGGATCAGGCCTGGCCAGCATGGGCTCAGGAAAGGCAGGTCCTGCTTGACCAACCTGATCTTGTTCTATGACCAGGTGACCCACCCAGTGGACAAGGGAAAGGCTGTAGACATTGTCTTCCTGGACTTCAGTAAAGCCTTTGACACCACCTCCCACAGTATTCTGCTGGAGAAGTTGGCAGCACATGGCATAGACAGGTGTACCCTTTGCTGGGTTAAAAACTGGCTGGCTGGCCAGGCCCAGAGAGCTGTGGTGAATGGAGCAAAATCCAGTTTGCGGCTGGTCACCAGTAGTGTCACCAGGGCTCGGTTTTGGGGCTGGTCTTGTTCAACATCTTTATCAATGATCTAGATGAGGAGATTGAGTGCTTCCTCAGCAAGTTTGCAGATGACACCAAATTGTGTGGGAGTGTCGATCTGCCTGAGGGTAGAAAGGCTCTGCAGAGGGGTCTAGCCAGGCTGCATAGATGGGCTGAGGTCAATGAGATGCAGTTTCACAAGGCCAAGTGCCAGGTCCTGCACTTCAGTCACAACAACCCCAGGCAACGTTCCAGGCTGGAAAGTGCCTGGCAGAAAAGGACCTGGGGGTGCTGGTGGACACCCAGTTGACTATAAGCCAGTGTGTGCCCACGTGGCCAAGAAAGCCAATGGCATCTCGGCCTGGATCAAAACCAGAGTGGCCAGCAGGAGAAGCGAAGTGATCGTAACCCTGTACTTGGCTCTGGTGAGGCCACACCCCAAACACTGGCTTCAGTTCTGGGCCCCCCACCACAAGAAAGACATTGAGTTGCTGGAGCAAGTTCAGAGAAGGGCAACAAAGCTGGTGAGAGGTTTGGATAACAAGTCCTGTGAGGAGAGGCTGAAGGAATTGGGGTTGTTTCATTTGGAGAAGAGGAGGCTGAAGGGAGACCTTATTGGTCTCTACAGCTACCTGAAAGGAGGTGGTAAAGAGGTGGGTGCAGCCTCTTCTCTCAAGTAAATAACAACAGGATGAGAGAAGATTGCCTGAAGTTACACCAGGGGAGGTTTAGATTGGATATTAGGAAAAATTTATTTACTGAAAGACTAGTCAGGTGCTGGAATGGACTGCCCAGGGAGCTGGGTGGAGTCACCATCCCTGGGAGTATTCAAAAAACATGTAGATGAGGTGCTTGGGACATGCTCTAGTGGGATGGTGAGGTGGATTATTTTTGTCTGTTGTTTTTATTTTGGGTTTTTTTTGGGGGGGTTGGGTGTGTTTTGTTTAGTTTTTGGGTTTTGTTGTTGTTGATGGTTGGACCTGGTGATCTTAGAGGTCTTTTCCAGCCATGACAATTCTGTGATTCTGTGACCTCTGTGTCTGCAGAGCTGTTTCTCTCACATCCCACCCCTCTCTCCACTTCAGGTTCCCCAGCAGGTTTTTCTTCCCTTCTTAAACACATTATCACAGAGGTACTACCACCATCACAGATAGGCTCAGCCTTGGACAAAGGTGGGTTCAACTTGGAGCCAAGGGAGTTTCTAGCAGCTTCTCACAGGAGTCACCCCTGTAGCCCCTCCCCTGCTACCAAAACCCTGCTACACAAACGTAATACATGTAGAGAGCTAAAACAAAGTTATGGAGTTAGCTGTGCTGCAACACATGCTGTGGTGGTAAAGAAGTGTCCTGTCAAGTCTGCCTAGTGGACTATGAGATTGTGGGGAATTCCAGGTAAAGAATGTTGTTATGAAAGTCTCATCCATAATCATCCATATAGGGAATAGTGAAAGTCTTACTTGTCTTTAAAGAAGGGGGAAAGACACAGAGCCCTGGAGACTCACCTTGATGATGTTGAGCAATTCATGGCGATCAATGCAGCCGTTGCCATCTACATCATAGAGCTTGAAATACCACCGCAATTTCTGCTCCATCTTCCCACGGAGAACAAGGCTGAGGGCAGCCACATATTCCATGAAGTCAATATATCCATCCTGTGGGAAAATGAAAACTGGAATGTGACAGGAACAAACTTAGGGAGTTATGGCTCTGGAGCTGTTTTACTTTATTGCTCTTTAGATTCACAGCTGAAAGAGAAAGAAAAACAAATGGCACAGAGACTCAGACTTAGGGAAAAGCCTTAGTACACACACACATAGTGTGCTATTTCTCTGCCCACCTCAAGATCTCCTAAATACCTGGATTCCTAAAGTTATGATCCCTTCCCTGTCTAGGTTATTCTGTGCTCGCCACTTGCGGAGATGGAACCTGTCACTCCTCATGGCCAGTGTGACCGAACCCCTCTCTGTCCCCCCGAGCTGACTGCCTACAGCCTGCTGGGACAGAAACCCAACCCAGAGCCCTGGCAGCAAAAGTGGAAGTAATTCTACCTTAGCTTTTCTGTACTACCCTGCTTTGTCTTTGTGGGAAACTACTGCTATTTCAGTCAGCCATAGATCTCTTCTTCTTTCTCTGAACAAAAAAGCGACCAAAGGTATTTTTAAAAATACATAGAACAAGATTTGACAGTTGGTTTAACACTGACTAAAATTTGAAGTGCCTAAAAACAAATAACAAATACAGTGCATACCTCTGTCAAAGATTCTGCATAATTACTTCATCAGGTTACAGGGAGATTGTTAGTCTCTTCTCCCGGGTAACTAGTGATAGAACAAGAGGCAACGAGCTGAAGTTGCCCCAGGGCAGGTTTAGGTTGGATATTAGGAAAAATTTCTTTACTGAGAGAGCGGTGAGGCCCTGGGACAGGCTGCCCAGGGAGGGGGTGGAACCACCATCCCTGGTGGCGTTTAAAAAATGTGTAGGTGTGGCACTTCAGGACATGGTTTAGCAGTCATGATAATGTTTAATAGATGGCTGGACTTGATGATCTTGAAGGTTGTTTCCAACCTTAATGATTCTAAGAAAAGAAGCAATGTTCATTTATTAATTTAAAGTCAGGAGCCTTTCTGGAATGGGTGGAAATAAACACCTGTAAAAGGCGACTGTAGGTGGACTAGCACTACTGTTTTACAAGGATCACATTTTAAAATATTAATTCAGGATGATTGTAGGACTCAACTTATCTGAGTTTTTCATAACTTCATTGAGCAAAGCCACAGGAAACAAAGATAACCAGCCCTAGGGTGGGAAAGAGGGCATGACTGCATTTCATAAAATAACTATACTGCAAATTATCCTCTTTGTCCTCAGAACCTGAATGTCCAGAAGGCAGAGGATTCCCTCCATTGTCCATGTCTGTATTGCTACAGGGTGGCTCTTCTACAAGTGCTCTTGATCCTTGTCCTTGTTAATAAAAGGAGCTTAGTTTAAGTGGCTTTTAACAGGCTAAGATTAAGTGATGTAGGTCCATCTCCACTAGTTGCCTCCTGCCTTCCTTCCTTCCTGCCTTCCTCTTGTGACCACTATCACTTTATTTAGAAGATAGCTTTTTATCTTTGTATGACCAAATTTGAATTTGAGAGTGTTCTTAAAACACTGTTTACTGAATAATATGGGGTTCACAGGAGAACTTTGGAATGCATAACATCCTTGAACAAACTTTAAAGTCCTTAAACATCCCAAGAAATGATAGAGGTAAAGGGAAAGACCTGTGCAAGAACTGCAAACATGTTGGTTTAGTTTATAAAACTACTTGTCATCACTATCATCATGCTGGGCACAGAGAACTTTAGGATGAGAAAGGATATTCTGTGAGATTTGCAGTCATTTCCAGTCATCACATCCTCTGCACGACCTCAGCTACCCCAGTGGAGCCTAGCTACTCCCCTCTTACCTTGAGAATTTTGTAATATTCTTTAACTCCTTATGCCTTCTCACATGTTATCCAAACCAACGATCTTTGCTCAGTCCCTTGGCTTTCCTTCTTCAAAACTGACCCTGTGATTCCACACCTGTTTCACATGTCTCTGTGACTAGCTCCTCCTTGACTCACAGACATTTGCTGCAGCTGTTTCAGGACCATGGGGTAGAAAGCAAAGCTGAATTTTCCCAGCCATTGAGATTACAGGTCTTCAAGCACAGACTTAACTACATATGGATAAAAACCAAACCAAACAAAAACAAAACCAGGCAAGAGTGAGGGGCAGTTTGTGCTTAAAGGAACTATGGGGGCTGCTGTTTCTTACCTCACAGCAGCCAGTGGTCACCTGTCACAGTGAGGAAAACAACCTACCTCCTGCCCTGTGCTATACCTCCTAGCACTGAGGAGACCCACAGAGATTGTCTCCCCAAGCAGTATAATTTCAGCTGCCAAATACCTGGAAACGATTTTATCTGTGACTGTTATAGTAATTTCTATTGTATTTAATTCCTGTAGTCTCTGCTATCTACTACAGATATATTTTAGAATAATAAGAACACAGAAGAAAAACAATTAAATCTCATCAGTATTTTCCCAGTCAAACAAGGCTAAGTCAATTAATACACAACAAGAAATTCTCAAAATTCAAAGATGAACTTGCACAAGGCAGTTAAACAATAAGGTGTTATTACCCGTGGTTATGTTATCTATGTAATTTTCTATGCACATTAATTTGCTCCTTGCATTTAGCTACTCCACATTAGTGTCCCTCAGCAGCTTACCACACCAATGCTTGCAAGAGAAAACCAAGGACTCTCAAAGTGCAGGAGTCGGTTCACTTTTAAGCAGTACAAGGCAGTTAATTTCCTTGCCAGAGAACTCACCTTGTTCATATCAAAGGTGCGGAACATCTGCTCAATGTACTCATTGGCCTCTGGGTCCAGCCCTCGAAGCCCAAAGAACTGTTTAAATTCATGCTCCGTCAGCTGTCCAGAAGGACACTCCATCATGAACTTTTTGTACCAGTGGTGGATCTCAACAGCCTGCAGATCATCCACCGTGGAGCTGCTGTTGTTCCCCATGCGTACGTGTGGTCAGAAGAATGATGCTACAGGAATGATCCTCTTCCTCCTGTTGCTCTCACAGCACTGCCTGTCTGCTCTTGCCCACGTTTGACATTAGTGTCAATCAAGTGAGGGATCTGACTTCCCACAAGCCAATTATAAACGTTAATCTGCTTAGAGGCTGACTGACAAACCTTAAAGTTTCAATGATACACACAGTCTTCTTAGAAGGGAAGGGCGGTGCAAGATAATCTAGCAAATCATTGCTATTTCAGAAGCCAAATCAGAGAGGGTAAGAAGGTTAATCAAACACTGACATAAGGAGCTAAACTGGTTTGGTCCACTATCCTGTTTTTACCCTTGATATAAATATACGTGAAAATAGGAGGAAAAGGCTACAAAATGTGGGATTTCAGGTGGAGTAAAGATCTGTTCCTTTAACTGGATTTGAGAGTCTGCTTTCTCAAGTAGAAGTGCTGGATAGCTTAGCGGATTGGACCAGAAAGTGTTACAGAAGTAGCCCATCAAAAATGCTAAGGCTATGTGGGAAAAAGCTCATCTCCAGACACACAAAGAGGCACAAAGGAACAATGGCAGGTGGGGGAACCCAAATAATCCCCCAAACTGGTTAATCCCAGAACGACCACAGAAGTGCAATCAGCCCATAAAAGGCTCATCTGCACAAACAGAAAGCAGCAAAAAAACTACAGGGTAGGGAACCCAAATAACCCAGCAAGAGAAATGAAGCCCCTGTCCTGGCTCCTTCTAAGGCTGTCACAGGGGAGCCATTAGCGCCATGGGCCTGGAGAGGACCTACCACAATGAGTCAATGGGACAGGTTGTCACAGTACCTGGCAGACTGAGTGGGGTTACTGCCTAGGGGTAAGGAAAACATTGTGGGGTGCAGAGGAAAGACATTTGTGGATGGCACTAGACTTACAATGGGATGTCAGGGAGTGGAATCAAGGGTGGGGAAAGGGACAGATCTAGATGCTTTGGGGATTAAAATCATGGAAAAATGGAGGGAAAGAGGATACAAGGGGCCAGTTGCATGTGGAATGGTTGCTGGTCAGCATGAGTGTCTAGCCATGCCCGGTGCCTGACCAGCAGTCTCTCCTGTCTGCTAACATTTCTGACTCTTTGCTTGCTGTGCACCTTTTTCTGTGTGCTTGGGGATTTAAGTGTCCACAACTGGAGTGGGGACCATGGGTCACAGGATCCTGCACGTATTTGGTAACAGTAACTGGAATCTGAGGATCTAAGTACCAGCAACTAGTGTCAGACCACAGATCACGGGGTCCCAGATGCCTTGGGTGCCAGCAACTGGAGCAAGTGCAAGTATGTCTGTCAGTACATGATCTCTATTGAGTATCAAGCCAGATGAGCCAGCAAATAGGTTAAGTGGTTTGGGAACCAGGTGTATCTATGCTTCTGTTAGGGAAACAACTGGAGGAGCTGACTATCAGAAGGACCAAGGGTCCAGCCCAACTGCTGGAGACACGGTAAGGTGTGGGGCTGAGGGAGACTCACTTATCTGTGTGTTATTCTGTGTACAGGAGACAAGCAGCTGGAGAAAACAAGAATCCTGAGACTCTCATCCCAGTTACCTGAAGGACCCACAGTGTACATGTCTGTGTGTATTGGTGTCTGCCAGGGGTGACTGTTGGAAGTTTGGCAGACACTGTTTGCCGTAAACTAAGGCAGTCTCAGGAAGAAGAATAGGTGATGGCTGTATAAGATAAAAAAGAGGAATGGCTGCTTAAGGAAGGATAAAAGAATCCTCTCATCTCCCCTGCACTGTGCCTACATGTATTTCCCACTCATGGATCTTCAACCTGATCAGCCAGAGAGGGGGACAGGATGCAGACAGCGGGGCTGTTTGTGCTTGTAGGAGTGCTGGGTTTGTATGTACATATGTGTTGTATACACATCTTTGTACCTACTTTGCAGCTGGTTGGACCTGGGGACATGGGGCTGTGGCAGCCCCCCCTGTATCAGGCCATCAGATCTGGCAACAGCACAGGGGAATTGGACACATCACCCTCTCCACCTGGGAAAGCCTATCATACCTCGTATCCGTTTGTCCCGGTTTTGGTTGGAATAACGTTAATTTTCCTCTTAGTAGCTGTTTCAGCGCTGTGTTTTGGATTTTGGAGGCAAATAACGCTGGTGACACCAGGACGGTTCCACTGCTGCTGCGCAGGGTTTGTACCCAGGCGAGGACGCGGCGGCTTCTGACGCAGCCCTGCCAACAGAGGCTGGGGGCGCTCGGGAAGCTGGGCGGGGACACGGCCAGGACGGTGACGCCACCGAGCCAAAGGGTATTCCGTAGCATATGACGTCATACCCAGTATACAAACTGGCCGCAGGCTTAGAAAAAACACGGAGAAGGCGTTTTGAGCAGGGCCCGCAGCGACAGGACGAGGGGCAACGACTCTAAACTGAGAGGAGGCCGGGAACCTCCCGCAGCGCGGCTCACGGCTGCCGCTCGGTGAGAGGTGCCCCGGCTAAGGGCAGCGGAGCTTGGGCCGCAGGGGCTTTAAAGGCGCCGCTCACCGGAACCAGCCTGAGACTCTGCGCCACTTCCGGAGCAGCCCGGCCAGCCGCGCTGCTCCCGCCGCCCACACCCGGAGCCGCCTGGGGCAGCCCTCGCCGATTGGTCGCTGCCTTGTTATGGGGCGGGCCCGCGGATCCCACTCGGGATTGGTGGGTTTGTGCCATGTTGCAGGATAACCTCGGCGCGGGGCGGATGCTTTACCGCAATTAGCTAATGCTCGCGCCTATCTTGGGCTCTCTGCAGCTGGTTGGCTGTGCTGCCGCTGGGAGGCGGGGCCGCGCTGGAGGCGGAAGCTGCCGCGGCGCGTTCCGGTGCTGAGGTGGCCGGGGCGGGTTCGGGTCTGCAGCGGCGGAGCCGCCGCCGGGGCCGCGGGTCAGCGCAGGTCAGTGTGCGTGTGCCTACCCTGCGGGCTTGTTCTCTCGCGGGCCGCGGGCTCGGCGCTGCCGCCCGGCTCTCGGTGCTGGTCCCGGACCGGGCTCCGGGATGTGGCTGCCCGCCCCGCTGCGAGCCGCCCCGCTGCGAGCCACCCCGCAGGGCGCAAGCAGCCGGGCGGGCTCGCAGCTTCCTGGGGTGCTGGGCGGTGGGGAGCAGCGGGGCGGGCGGGGCCGGCGGCGGCCTTTCCTCTCCTGGGCTCCGTGGTCCGGCCCCGCCACGCCGGTGCCCCCGCTGCGACCGCTCCGCCTTTGGCCGGCGGCCCGGCAGCGGAGCCCCTCCGGGGAAGATTTCTGCCCGGTGAGGCCGGCCGGAGGCATTGTGGCGAGCTGAGCTCTCGCCGGTAGGTGAGGGTGCGGGCCCGGTGGGGTAACCGTGTGCTGCTGCCGCTGCACCGGCGCTGGCTTCGCCCTCCCTCGGCGGAGGGTTCCCGCAAGCTCCTGAGCCCTGGGGCCGCGGGTGACACTGCTGGTCCGGGTCTCTTGCTCTCCTCTCGTCCTTGTCCCTCTCAGAGCCTCTGCACGGTGTGAGAGGTTTGGTCCAGGGCTTCTGTACAGCAGCAATTTCAATGTCTGTTTGCCTTCAAAAGAAGCAAAATGGGAATAACTAAACTTGATTTGTGTACAATAAACTGACAGTAGACTAAAGTAGGAAAGAAAACATGGTCGTCTTTCTTCTCTGTGTCTGATACCTAGAGATAGAAATGTATGGATTTATGTACCGCTTATTACTTGTGTGCAGGCTGTCCTGTGACTAGTGATGGAGTGGGGCTGTTTGGGTCAATAAGGGGAGTGTATTTCAGAGTAAAGGAGCCTCTTCTAGAGCACCGCTGGTAGTCCCAGTATTCAAAGTAAAGTCTCGTGAGCAAAAGCTCAGTAGTCGTAGGAATACTGAGCAAGACATTATTTTCAACTGTAGCCAGAATACAAACTATACTGGCTTACTCGTGAACGCAGTGCACGTCTTGTCTGTTCTGCTCTTACAAAAATGGAAATCCTTGCCAAGGTCAGTATGACCCTGTGAGAGCAATGGCCTTGTCCCCAAGAGCCGTGCTGTTTACTTTATTTGGGTGAGGCAGCGGAGCACAGAACAGCCTCTGTCCTTTTGTGTTTGACTACCTCTGATGAGGAAATTCGTCAGCACTGCATAGTGCTTTAATGCTATAAGCTCAGAAGTAAATACAAAGTGCAAGCACCAGGATATTCCTGCCACAATCCTTGAGGTTCATGCATAAGACAGCTACCACCTCGTGGGACAGTATTTAAATCTCTGTTACGCTTGTTCCTGGATTTATTCTCAGGGAGGCTCAAATATGAACGTTCCAGGTTCTTTACAGTGGTGTCCAGTGACAGGATGAGAGGCAGCAGGCAGAAATTGGAACACAGGAGGGTCCCTGTGAACATCAGGAAATGCTTTTTTACTTTGTAGGTTACTGAGCACTGGCACAAGCTGCCGAGGGATGTTGTGGAGCCTTTGTCCTTGGAGATATTTAAAAGCCATCTGGACGTGATCCTAGGCAACTGGCTCGAGGTGGCCCTGTTTGAGCAGGAAGGTTGGGCCAGATGATCTCTGTGGTTTTCTTCTAACCTCACCCACTCTCTCATGAGATCCTCCCTGGGCCTTCTCTTTGTTGTCCTTCGCTGAATTGCTCCAACAAGTTCCTGCCTCCCTTGTTCTGGGGAGCCCAGAACTGGACACAGGACTCACCAGTGCTCAGTAGAGAAGAAGGATCACGTACCTTCTGGCAGCACTCCTAGTGCAGCCCAGGATGCTTATGGTCAGCTTGCTGTCCCGCATGATCACCAGGTCCTCCTCTGCCCAGCCGCTTTCCAGCTGGTCTGCCTTCAGCCTGTACTGGTGCATGGGGTTATACTTCCCCAGGCGCGGGGCTTCCTGCACACCCGTTTCCCCGGCCGGTCCAGGTGCCCTGGCTGGCAGCACACTCCGTCTGTGGGCTATCGGCCGCCCCTCCCGGTGTGCTCCGCAGTGGTGCCTGCCAGCTGCGTGGCACATCTGGGCACATCCTGTCAGGTCCTGTGGATTTGTGCGTGACTGGTTTGTGCTCCCTAGCCCGGCCCTCTCCACAGACTGTAAATTGTCTTTGCTCCAAGCTTGCTATCAGGTGTCAGTGGACTGGGATTCTTGAAGCCTGGTCTTGCCACTAGAAACGAAGAGAAGACGACAGTGAGTCCCTCAGCCTTTTCTGGGATTCGAGCCCTGCCACATTTAGCAGGGGGCCCATGTTCTCCCTGGGCTTCCTTGTGCCATTTATAGAATTGTAGACTCGCTTTCCATTCCCTTTCGCATCCCTTGCCATATGCAGCTCACCTGAGAATATAATTTAAAACTGAGTTCTATCAGTTCTATCTATCTAATCTACAAAATTGAGTTCAGGTTATTAAAGTCCATGGCTGTGCCATTAGGTGCAGAGAGGGCTCGGTTGCACTGCATGTGTTTTGAGGCCAGCTGCACGCTGTGCCCAGCAGGGCACATCAGCTTGAGCTCAGTGTCAGGGCAGTGCAGCCAGCCTGTCTAAAGGCCAGGGAACCTCTTCTCAACATAGTCCATGTATGCGTGCTTGAAAGTGCAATGCCTGTAGTGTGCAGACGTGTTGAGCCCCATACGTATTTCTGGTTACAATGGATGTCTGCAAAAGCCTAGCTTCTACTTCCGTGCCCCTCCCCCCCCATATTTCTAATACCACTTCTAATAATTAATCTCTTGGTTCTCTCAGTCCTAAATCATGTTATAATACCTGGTCACATCTCAACCACGTATTGTGCATTTGTGACTTTAAGAAGATGTGGCCTAATGCTCAATAGGGACATTAGATCCTTCCCCTTCAAATATTGGTGACAGTCAGAAAGAGGCATTTTTGTATTTGGATGACTGCTTCCTAAAGTCTGCTTTTAGCACTGCCAAGGCAGCAGGTTCTGTTCCTCACTGGGGCATTGTGGAGGTGCTGCATTACAAAACCATAAATAATTTATTATTATTATGATAACGAACCAGGGATTCCAGGTCTTTAAATGAGCATTTTATATTACCAGCTTGGTGAACAGTTGCTGCCGACTGAAGAAAGTTATCTAGTAACAACTGTAATTCTGTATTTTCCTTGAACTCTCTGCCTCAGTCTCACCCAGGACCAGCTGAGAAGCAAGCAAAGTACAAGTACTTTTTTCACTGGTTGTTGTGTTGATAGAGAATGTGGACAACCCTGTCTGACAGTATGCTTCTTGAATAGTTTCATCCTCTAGAACTCTTTGCAAATATGTCTGAGCCTAGCTTCTTGCCTCTTGTCTTTCTGCTTCAATAACTGCTTCTCAAGCATTTTTTTTTTTTTAATTCAGTAGGCTGAAGAGATGAAGCTCAAGCTGTAGAGTATGAGAAGCCAGGGCATGTCTCTGCAAGAACAGGAGAAATCCAGTTTCCCAAACACAGAAGACTTTTCACTTTTCATGCTTATTGGAAATGACTGACTGTAATAATCCCAAAGTGCACTGTGTAGGATGAAGAATAGGCTTATTTCTTTACTTTTGGGTAAATGATGTTCCTTTTTTTTTTTTTTTCCCCCCTCCCTCTTGGTTCACACAACCTGTTGGTACCCAAGAGATAAACAAGAATGGTGGGAAGGACCTGTGTATGACTTCTCTGCCTTGAGAACCTCTTTGCTACTGAAAAACAGACCTGTGAGCTACTCGGTGGATAAAAGAGGTTGGTGCTCACAGGCCCTTTGCTGCTGTTGATACTCCAGTGTGCGTTGTGACATTTTCAGCTTCTGCAAAATCGTGTGGTTAGAAGGTGTGACTGCTACAGAAAAATCATGTGCTACTGTTCTCTCCGTTGTCAATATTTCCACACTTGTAAGTGGCAATCTAAGAGTCAGGGCCTGCTTACTAAGATAAAGGGGGTCAGGTATGAGTGGATCATTGTAGCCAGCTTTAGAAGCCTACTTCTAGCTAAACAGAGACATACTGTCAGAGAATGGTTTGGTTTTGAAGGGACCTTAAGGATCATCTGGTTCCAACCCCCCTGCCATGGACAGGGGCATTTCCCACTAGACCAGGTTGCTCAAAGACCACTCCAACCCGTCCTTCAGCACTTCCAGGGATGGAGCATCCACAACTTCTCTGGACAACCTGTTCCAATGTCTCACAACCTTACAGTGAAGATTCTTCCTTACATCTAATATAAATCTACCCTCTCAGTTGAAAGCTGTTGCCCCTCATCCTATCCCTACCTGTCCTTGTGAAAAGTCCCTCCACAGCTTTTTTTGTAGGCCCTCTTTAGACACAGGAAGGCTGCTGTAAGATCTCCCCGGAGCCTTCTCCTCTGCAGGCTGAACCCCCCCAGCTCTCCCAGCCTGGCCTCCCAGCAGAGGGGTTCCAG
>WTSP01000551.1:2150-28053 GCA_025331215.1 Actenoides lindsayi
CGTGTGTCGGAGGGGTACCGTCTGTGCGCGGCGGTTGTGGGTCGGTGGGGGTCACTGGTGCTTCGGGGGGCGGCGTCCGACCGGCTGGGGGCGGGGGGGGGGGGGGGGAAACTGTGTGCCCCTTCCTCACTGCTACGTGCTGCTACATATATTGTTCTGTTTTTAACTTATAGATGTACAGTGACCTGTACAAAGGTTATTGTTTTCTGTGCTGTGTGGAATGGGAGTGCGAAGTGTGTGATGTGGAGAAACAACATTTTTTTCTGAGTAATATATACCTTAACACAGCATCAGCAGGCACTAGTGTTGGACTGCACAGTGTAACATAGCAAGCTCTTAATAGATTCACCTGAAGTGATCAGTCTTCTGATGACCTGTGTGGTGGGCATCAGATTCTCCTTTACTGGTCTGTATATTTATTTTAATTTTTTTCTTAAGAGTATACTTTTTAGTTAACAAGTTTGAGGAGAACTTTTGTGTGCTTATGTATTGAAGTGTTGCTTTCCTGTCCTGTGGAATTACACAGGAATAGTTTTGCAATGCAACATTTTTCCCTGAATTTTGTGATCTTTTTGGGGTCCTAAAGGCTAAATAGCCACATTTGGTTTATTTGTTATGCCTCTTTTGTTTCCTTGTTTGAGAAATAAAACCCTAAATAAGCCTAACACTAAGACTGTTAAACTGTCCTGTCTTGCTGCTAATTTCAAGTTAAATGATGGAATAGTGCTATCGGAGTGCACAGATGCTGCCTCTGTTCTCACTAGAAATTTTAGGGACCGGTTGACCAAAGGATCCTAAAGCTTGAAGGTTGGTGTCAAGTTGCAGAGGCTTTCACCTTCAGATTAGCTGGCTGGTAATGTGCGCAGGGTTCACGCTGCCCTAAGCTGTGTCCGAGGGGATGATGGCACAGACTAGGCCTTGTGTGTGTATATATTTTTTTAACTTAATATTCAGTTACACCTCCTGTTTGGCTGAGGTGTGTCTGTAACTGCTGATTTTTACATCAGCATTCTTATGGAGGTGTTTCCCTGTCCCCGTGCATAGGGACAGAAAAGGCATTTAATTTTGTTTCACTTCTCAGCCACGTGCAAGCTGTAGCAAAGAGCAATAAAATCAGGGAAGATCTTCTGTATATTTTTTTTTTCTGAAAACCTTTTCTGTTTGACTGTGGGAGAAAAGGGATGTAGAGCAAGGCAATAGTGGGACATTGGTCTGGGTTTCATGAATTAAACAGCCAGAGAGAGTGAAAAAGTATCATATGATATGGCTTGAAAGTGAAGAAAGTATCTCCTGAGTGATTGCCTAGGTCTGGGGAGGGAAGCATGGCAGCAGATAGAGAGTGCTTGGCTCTCCCTTGTTGGAGCAGCGTACGAGGAAAGCGGTTAAGGGTTGTGCTGCTTTGTTTTTGCTTCATCCTTAGAACCAGAAAATCTCATTCTGGATTAAAATATCTGGGTGCAAGTTTTTAATACGCCTGGTGGCTAAAGCTTGCTGTGGCACTGGCCAAGGAAGGGCCTGATGTGATTCTTGGACTGTAATAGTGCTTGTGGCTGGAATCCTTTGTAGGAGGTGGTCCTTACTCACAGCTTCTTTAGTAAATCTCTCTAGTGGCCAGGCCTGTTCCATGTGGGAGCCTATAGGTTCTTTGCCAGAGTTAATGTTGCTATTTTCCTTGCTTGTCCCAATTTCTCCTTACTTTGGGAAAGTTCTCACCGCATTGATCCCACTTCTTTTATTCTCTTAAAACCTTACACCTCTGCTGTTACTGGTATAGTGCTTACACCTCTGTCACTTCTAGAATAAGAGTAGTTCTACAGTAAAAACAAGGCTTTTGCAGAGGAAACATGTTTATTAAACAAGCTGATTCAACTAAGGGGAAGAACAGGCAAAACTTTTAGGGGTGAAAATCCCATGTTGGAGCTCACTGGAATCAGTAATACTTGCACTTCAGCTGTGTCTCACTTTGGGCTTAATTTCACAGATGTGATGTGAAAAATCGCTAGCATCTCTCCTATTTCCTCTCTTTTTAGAACTCGGAGTCAAATATTTGCCAGCTGAAAATTCTGTGTGTAAAACAAAGGCTGATAATGGTAGGTCAGCATTTCTTGCGACTTCTCAGCCTGAGACATTGAAGGTTTTGAAGAGGGAAAACTATTATGGTGCTTTTAATCCATACAAATGAAACCCACATGTCTTGTTAATGGAAAAATTCAGTGGAAGGAAACATTGCATATCCCAAAGCTAAACAAAAATCTTTCATATGGGGAAGTACTGATATTGTACTTGACCATTTTACTTGTTGCTTATTATTTTATGCTATTGGAACACTGAAAATAGGGTAAAAAAAAACCCATTAGTGATCACTTTAACACAGGCAGTGAATTTAAGTAAAGATTGAAGCTTTGGTCATTTTGAGGAGTGTCAAGTAACTGCCTGATGAGAATGGTCTCTCCTGAATTTTGGCATGTATTGAAGGCAGATGAACTTTTCTTCCTCCTGTGTAGAACTGTGACTCTAGATTTCCTCATCTGTTGTGATGGCAGTAAAAATACAAGTCACATCTTGGACCTTTGGCCATCAGTTGTGTTGGTCATCTTTGGAAAACAGCTTCCGGGGCTGTTTTCACTGGAAACAGATGAGCAAAAGCTGTTTTGTCTCAGTGTCTTGTAGACATCCCAAACAGGGATGTGTGTCAGTTAAGACTCCAATCCCTTGTTTGCAATTCTTTCTCTCTTCCTGGTGTTTTGTTGTTGTACTGTAGCAGTGAAAGTAAAAATAGTGGAAGGAAATACTCTGTAGCGCTTTCACCACTAGGTAGAGAAAAGCCTACTGGGAGACACTCACTTGCAGAACGTCATTAATCCTCGAGGAGCTTTTCTCTGGTTCACACTGTTAGCTGGGCTTTGTGTGCTCCTGCACTAACATTTGATATTCCCTGGCCTTCTTTCATGGCCAAGGTTGTTTCAGTGTTACCAAAACCGAAGGAAATGTGGGGGAAGAAACCAGCGGCTCTTTTCACTGCAGTCAGGAACTCTGTTGGTGTAGCTGTGTCACAGAAGGGTCTCTGCTCGCTCTCGTCTAGAACGCCTGTGGTGGCATGGCTGTGTGCTGGGGGAGGAAGCTGTTGCATCCATCCCTTCAGTTCTGGTTGTTAAAAGGTGTCCACCCTCTATTTAGTGTCAAAGGTGAAGCTATAATAATGGGACAGCCCCTGGGTGGCTGATTCCCCTAGAACAGCTGTAGTTCTGTGGTGGTTGTAAAGGCCAGATTTCACTAGCTTGTATCTTCAGCTGCTTTCCTGTAGTTCTCAGCAGAAACACCTACACAATAGGCACAGTAACCCTTTGAGGAGAGGTTGTGAAAAGCCCCCATATGACTTGCACTTGGCAAGTCAACCCCCCCAGCTTGTTCTGTTTCTTTATGTGCAAATAGTCCTGCTTCAACAGTCCTAATAGTTTGCAAAGAGTCCGAGTACCCAATGACTGTAAGAGAAAATGGTGTTTAGATGAACAGACTTGTCAGGAAGCGGATGGGAGAAGTGTGCTCTTCAGGTGAAACTTCGGGATCTCCATCTAAGCAAGTGGAAAAGTCAAAACCAATCTCCTGAAACTGGAAATACTGGTATCCTGGAAAGCTATCTCATCTTCTCAAATGACTTTGCCTTGAACACAACTGGCAGGAACTCCCTTAGTGCAACAGTCTCCTTGGAAAAGAAGAGAGAGTGATGAGGATGTTTGATCTAATCAGAAATACCAAACTGTAATGAACTAATGCCCAATGTGCTTGAGCTGACAGAGGCTACCTAGTATCTTGTTGAACCAGGCACGCCTCATCCTTTCACTGTTGTCTGAGATGTGCCTCGTCCCCAATGAGAGCATGTTTGCTGTAGTAGATGGTAGAAAAATTAGGTACTGTGAGTTTTCTCTTTAACTTTCTGGTGAAAGAAGAGGAGCTTTGTCCCCCTGGTTGTAGTCTGCTCAGCTTCTTATTCTCTCGTGGGCTGTATTTGTCTCCTCCCTCTTTACAGGTCACAGCCTCTCTGTGTGTGCTGTACAGCAGAGCAGATTAGAAGGTCCTCAATAGGTGCTCCACCAAAAAACTGTTGCTGAAATGCTGGGGTTTTTTTTTGACTGACTCAACCCAGTAGGCATTTAGATACAATCAAAGGGGGTCTCAAGGTCAGACTAGTCCCCAGGAGCCCTGGGGGAAGTGGGAGGTGACTCCTGATGCCTCTTTAGTGTGCTGGCAGCTCTGCTTGTGCATGTGTGAGTCCAGTCACTGTGGTGGGAGAGGGTGCAGTCCCACTACTCCTGCTTTAGGAGAATTTAGCTGACTTTTAGATGCTGACACTTTAAATTATCCTCTGTTTTTTAAATCCATCCTGGAGAAAAAGAAGAGGAGTAGTGCTCAAGTTGGAGACTTTACTGTCCATATCTCTGGCACCTGAGCTGTTGGTTTGGTCCCACACCTTTCCTACCTCCTGGCTGCTCACCCAGGGGACACCATTTTTAAGGTTGTGTGGATCCCTAGTTAGCTCTCACCTATCTGTTTGGTCCCCTTTGGAAGGGGTGCAGAGGCTGCTGGTGGTGAGCAGAGCTCCCGCTCCACCTCATTCCAAGGCATGGCTTTGGAACTCTCTCGTTGCTTAAATAGTACTGAGAACATCCTTCTCAAACCTTAATGCTGCAGTACACAAACAAGTGTTGGTGCAGCCAAAGCCCGTGGCTTCCTTCCCTGCCTGGCACATGCAGGATTTGTATGGGGAGGTAATGGCTCTCTCATGTACTGACAAACTTCATAATGCCTGGGCTGGAATTAATGCTAGGTAGAGTGACTACTTTGTTCTTCATAGCTGGTTCCTGCTGCTTAATGAGTTGCTCTTAAAACTCTTGTTTTCAGCTCTAGTTAGGTCTGTGACTGGGCCGAGTGAAGGCTTAGAGCTCCCTGTGATTAGTCATTATAATTAGCTCGGAAATCTTTGCCGCTGTGATCAAGACGCAGTGTATAATGCGGCTTATAGTGGGCTCGAGTCCTGTCACATACCTTCAGAGTGGGATAAATGACAGTGCTTTGCTGGACAAACGTGTGTATTTGTTACACTGTGGTGTAACTTTAATATATATATATATTTTAATATGCATTAGGCAGGTAAATTTGAAGTAACTGGCTCCTCAGAAACTTGTGGTTAGTGCTAGTCCCTGCTTCCCTCGGGTACAGCAGTTTCTGGTCACAGCCAAGGCTTGTCTTGCCTGTTCCAGGTATAAGGTAAGACTGAGGTGATTGGTGGCTAATTAAGTCTAGAGACCAGATAAAAAAGAAGACTAGGGTAGTTAGAGCATGCTCTCCCTTCCTAGGAAGTCTGTACCTCTCTCTGCACTAGGTGACCTTGTCTTTTGAGGCTTTGACTTGATGGTATAACAAGATGAGCAATCCACATGTTCTTAAGTGTTTAAACTTGAAAGAACAGCTTGAAATGCAGTTCTTGAATACACAAAGTTGATTTGTAAACTGAACTGAGAGTTAAAAAATGCTTTTGTAAGGAATGTTAGATTAGGTGTCTCTTTAAACTTTAGAAGCTTTTCATTTATAGTTCAATATGAAAGTTTTGACGACTTTGTGCTTTTCGAAAGTGCAAGAGGATGTGCTCAGCCTTAGTGGAGGCAGTGAAAGTTTCTCCAGCATATTCTAGAACTGGGCTGCTTTTGTGCTCGTCTTGCTGTTAGTTTTGAAATGCAACAAATTAAGTCAAACTCAATTGATTTGCTTCAGTTCTTGTGTAAGGTTTTGACACAAAACAAGCGAGTTTAACTTACCTTTCCAAATATCTTCAGAAATTCAGCTCTATGCAGCAGTTTGCTCTTTGAACTTTTTAAAGGAAGTATTGGTAAAAGTTGCCTCTCTGAGGGGAGGAGGCTGCAGCATTGTGATAAAATTGCAAAAGTCCCCTCTTGGGAGGAAATTCTACTCTATGCTTCCCCCTTCAGCCCTGTCCTGCTCTTGTGCAGGTACCTGTGGGGTACATCAGCAGGGTCTGGTACGTACGCTGTGTCTGTAACTAGGGGTATCTCTAGAAGAATATTCCCCTGCCACATCAGGAGCAGGAGGATAAAGTTGTGAGTTTTTGTCCTTAATTTCATCTTCCTTGCCACCTCCCTTATCTCTGTGCTCTTCACCTGGATGGCTTTCCCAATTACTAAACCAAGAGAGCCCAACAGCTTGTTTTTGTAGTGTAGCTGTCTAATTAGAGGCCTCTTAGCCACGTGTCTGTCTGTTGCAGCTTTTCAGTTCTGCTCTCTGCTGGTATCTGTGATACCCTGTCATGTTAGCATGTGCACGTACTCTTAGATAACTATATGTCTTATCAGGTTGGGGTTTAGTTCATATAGAGACTTTGATTTGAAAGTTGGGTATTGAAAATAATTATTAGTGTACATGACCTTGAATCGTTGTCCTTCTAGGCTTTATAAAATAGCACGAAAGCACAGTGTAACCGTGGTGTCATACAGCTGTGGCTTCTGGGTTCAGAGATCCCTAAGGAATAACTATGAACAAGGCTTGCATGCAGGGGCACAGTGCCTGCCCTCCCCTCTTAACTGGTCCCTGGAGAGGGCAGAGAGGTTCTAGTTCCACAGGAGAATTGGGCATAGATAAAGGCTAAGAAAAACCTCTGCTGATTAGGAAATGGTCTCTCCTCGAACTTAAGTGGCAGGACTGGGATCTGGTTTATATAACAGCATTGCTTTTGAAACAACTCATTACTTGCAGCTTGCATTGAAATGTGCAGGTTTTTTCTCTTCTCTCTGACTTCTTCGGGGGTCTAAACTCATCCCAGTGTTCTCATCAATAAATCGGTTTGAGTCTTGACCATGTGTGAGGGTGGATAGAGGAAGGATTCTTCACCTCCTCACCCTGTGTTGAGAGGTAGCTGCCCTACATAGCAGGCATCCTTGGCTGGAGTTGTATATGGTTCTGTGTTTAGGTTGCTAACAGCTGTGTGAAAAGCTAAAAGTGCTGCATCTGTAATCCAGGCTTTTTTTTTCTTTCTTTTTTTTTTTTTTTTTTTTTTTTTTACTGAACAGTGCAGACTATCAGTAGATCCCAGTGTGCATGTCCATTCCTCTGCCTGACATGGCTCCAGACCTAGGAGGGGCTGCTCTGGGTGCTTTGGGGGAGTAGAGGGCTGGGCAGGCAGGCATACCAGGTGTAGCATTCCTACTTTCTTAGTATTGTTTTCTGTCTGGGAATCTTAAAGATATCCCTCCTGGGACCCTTGTGCTGATTTGTGCAGCTGCCACCACAGTGTTCATGACAGTAGCCATGGGAACACAAGTGGGATGATACAAGTTTAAAACTCCAACTTGTTGCTAGGCAGACCCAGCTCAATGTATGGGTTAGGTAGTCTTAAGAAAAAAACACACCCTGTTCTGATATCCTGTCCCTTGTGTGGTAGAAGATGACTTGGCTCACCCCAAATTCTGGGTCTTCATCTTTAGGCTGGCAGAATAAAACCAGCCCCAAAAGGGTCCCCTGACACCAGTCAGCCTTAGGGGAAACCCCTCTTGTACATCTGAATGATGAGTGGCTGGGTGAGCAGGAGTTGCAGCAGGTAGGTTTTGACGTGACCTTTACTTAAAAACAAAGTGCTGTGAAGTAAAGTGGTGTGCCATCCGATGTCAAACAGTTGTGCTGCTCATATAGTCTAAAAGTTGTAGCCTGCATTAAAATAGATACTGCTAAAAGTGACATGGACTCTAAACAAAGGTCACGGGCTTAAAATACCGCAAGATCACTTCTAAACTCTGGCTGTAAAAACTTAGAATTATGACTAAGGCAAGGTAAACACCTTCAGAACTGAACACTGTTAGCGTAGATGCTGTCATGTGCTGGATGGGTTGGCATAGACCTTTTAACTTGGGCAATCTCATGTTGATAACATGCTTTGTCCTAAGCTTGTGTTTTGGTACTTCTTGCTCAAGAAATAAGGGCAACCTGTTCCCTCATTATTTTTGTTGTTGAAGCCTGGCAAAGGGTGTATGGGAAATGATAGAGGCCTGAAGGGAACTGGAGACCCAAACTCTTTAAGGAAGCAGTGGGCTCTGTGTGCTTCTTGAGGGCTGAGCTCCAGCATGCCTTTGTCTGCAGCTGTTGGCTTCCTGTGTTATAGCAGTGTTATGCTCTAGTCACTGGTTTAAGTGTCTTTTTTTTTTTTATTTTATAAACATTTGCTGTGCAGTAACTCTCATCCTTGTTGGAATAAGGCCATTCATAGAGATGCTCCCAATTGCCACCTGCTCTTTTTCTTTCTTAGCAAAGTACACTCTTACCTAATTTAACCTCCCACAGGAACTGCCTTGAAGTTGTTTTCTCTTTGCACTTTGGTTCACTGTTATCCCTTTCCCCTCTGATCACCCTGACAAACTGCAGTTGTCCTTGTTTGTCCTTCCAGAAATTACCTACTTATAGGAGGAAAAAATGCTTGATTGGCTTGCCCCAAATGTTTTTATAGTCAACTCTTCTAAGAAAAGATTGCTTTCCTTTAACATGCCCCAACCCTTTTTTTTTGTTTCCTAAGCTGCTATTTGTGGTTCTCCTGCTTTCATTATAATTTGTGTACAGCTTCTAGATCCTATCTGTCTGCCCTTTTACTAACCTAGCCTTGCTCAGATTTCTGTGCTTTTCTCTATACTCCTGCACCCTCTTTCCCTGTTCTTTGTCCCTCCAGTAAAGTCACCTTCTCTGTGCCTGAGCGCCGTTGTAGTTGTTCCCCCAAGTTCCCTCTCAGGCTGGAAGAAGGTGGTCATGATTTTCACTTTGTTGTAAGAGGGAAAGGTGTAATAGAACTTGTCCCCTTAACCTACTGTAAAACTTGCATGCCTCTCTGGAGATGGCATCTGCCTGCTTTTCAAACATTTCACCAGCACTGATGTTTTTGCCTTTTCAGGCTCCTTTCTCAAGGCTTTTTTTACATCAGTGAAGAATTCCAGCGTCAGCTTCTCCCATGGAAGCCTTAGGGTGCTGCTTACTCTTGTAAGAGCAAATGCTTCCCCCCTGCTTAACCCGGTAGAGCATCTGTCTTCTTTGGCCAGTAGTGTCACTCCCCTGAGCTGTTGCTGCTGTGAGCAAACAGGTGTGTGAGCAAGGTGAGACTTGATCTCTGCTGCAGCCAGGGCTGCCCTGGGGACAGGCTGCCTGCTTGGCTGAAGCCTCCAGCTGGGTCCTGTCTCTACTGGGCACTCAGCCTGGCTTGCTGTGAGCAGCTCTGAAACCTACCATTTCGTGAACAAAGCAAACCTCGGGCTCGCTGGCTAACTTGAATCTGCAAGCAGTGAGTTGTGATGGGGTGAGGATGGGGTAAGTGCTCTGAAGAGCTTTTCCCCTTCTTGCTGTAGACTCGGCCTCAGGCTCATCATTGGGTGGTTCTGAAGGGAGTTGGGAGGCTACAGCTGGATCTCATCTGAAGTTCTCATTGCCTCTTTTCTCCTGTTAGGCTTTGTACAAGTATTGAATAACTTGGGGGAGAGGCTTGCTGGTGGGAACTTGCTGGCAGAGGGAAGATTTTTCAGAGCTGTCCTCTGGCTCTCAGCCCAAGATCCGAGTTGCTTGGCAAATTGTTTCCTCCTGTGCATACTGGCTCTGAGAAGCGGGTCTGCTCTCTGGGAAACTGCTGCATTGTGCTCTAGCTCTTGCTGTATTTTGGTTGGGTTTTTAGTCCTCTTGATTTGCTTCTTAAGATAGTTCTTTGTGAGAGTGCATGGGATCAGTTTCTTTTGTCTTTTCTTGGGTGATCTCAGGTGAAACAGCAAGGTGTCCTCCACATGCAGATCGTCAGATGCTGTCCTTGTGGTGCAAGAAGGGCAGGTATAAATCCAGCCATCCTGCCAACGGTCTGAAAATTGGCAAGGGTCTAGGGGTACATTTGTGGATTTGGGTGAAAAATTACTTTTTCTACGGGAGCAGAAGTAAACATGGTGGGCTCTGAGGTGTCGCTGTTTGCCCTGGTGCAGCTAGTGACTGAGGAACACGAGGGTGCTGGGCCAGGAGCAGAGATGGGCAGCACTCATTTTGCCTGACAGTCCCAAGACTGGCTTCTGCTGGTTTGAAAAGATGGATGTATATGGAGAGGACCTTTAGAATGTTTTAGCTGTTCAAAGTGTGTGTCAGAGTAGTTACACGTTAGGTAAATTGATGTCTTTTCTTGTACCCATCTTGCTGAAGTTGTGGAGGATGGGGGAGAAATAAACCCAGAATGTCTTAAACCTCTAAGAAGAATATTTTTTAGAGGTCATAAAAACAAATAAATGACGTGTTGGAGGAATTGGTCTTGGATAGCAGTCCTTATGGCTCTGAGACTTGCTGGGAAGGAGACTGTTTTCTTATCCTCTTACCTGAGCCCTTGCAAAGAGACTCTGGGAGCAGACAATAGTCTCCTCTTGAAACCAACCATCTCCAGCTCAGTTGGGTGGAATGCTGCCCTGTCTGGTTATCGCTCGCTCTGCGGTGGCTGCTGGCTTGCCCAGAGCAATACCTCCTGAGCAGCAGTGTGTCCTTTTGTCTCAGCACAAGAGGAGGAATCTACTGGGTGCAGCGGTATTGCTTGCAAAATGATTTCACTGTCTGCTGAGGGAGGGGGCAGAAGGAGATGCCATGGGATCTCTGAAAGAGATGGGTAGGAGAAACCTTTCCAGTGACTGTATAGTGCCTATATAAATAAAGGCAGTGGATTTAATTCATGCTACCAGAGCTGGGACAAAGCTCGGGGCAGGTGCACACCCGGAGCTTGCTTAAGTTGGATAGATGTCTGCTAAAATGTTTATCGACCATGAGGATTAAAGGAAAAGGGTTGTATTTAACCTTTTATTTTTGATTCTGCATTTTAAAAATAACTTATCTTTCTAAAGTGAGCAGCAGTTAGAACCAGGGTATCAAAAATTGACTTGGTGCTTGGAAGCCACAGTGGGAAACACCTGTGCTGCAATATGCCGTGGTGCAGGAAGGGAGAGAATGGTTGGGTGCTGCTTGCTTACTGCCTGTTACAGTGGGGTTCTCCTTGTGTGCTAGGGTTGCCTTTACACTCTCAGTGCCATTTGGTTCTTGCTTTTTCATCAGTAGACATAATTTGGCTTTATATCTGTATTTCACTGCTGCTCAAGTGATTCTGAGCCTCTGGAGTAAGAAGGAATGAATCTAGTTAGTCTTAGATCAGTTTTACCCCTGTAAAACTATCGCACACAGTTGAGGCACTGAAGCTGTCTTCAGACTAAGGAAGACACTACTGCACTAATGTGCTAATTTTATACTGTCACTTGGCAGGTTGCCTTTGTAATCAAAGGGCTGGAAATTTTTCAGTTTGAACAAAATGTTCTAAGTAGCTGTTCTCTAGGTGGAAATGGATTTGATATGGGATACTGCCTTCAAAAGAAATCCATCTTTCCATATATTTCTGGGCAGAATCATGCTAACTGAAATTCTTTCCGAAGCGAAGCAATAGCCAAGACCTGGGTGAGGCTTACCTGTGGAGTTTTCTTAGCAGTTATGTATGTCATCAATCTCTCTGCCTCTGATGGGAATGGAGAGGAGGGATGTTTTCAGAAAGTACCTGGAAGTTTTGGGAAAGACAGTTGTAATGAATTTCAATAGGACCATTCTATTTTATCATTTTCTCTCTGGTTAATAACTGTTGTACAGGCTTGGTATAGAGCATGGTCAAAATACAGAACCTTGTTTTAAGCAAGCTTGCAAGAGAATGTCCTGGTGAATTTTACAGCACCTGGCACAGGGTGATTATGCAGCAGGGAGTAAGTATCTGCTTCTCATCAATAGTGTAAAAGTAATTGGAAACATCATTTGATGCCCTTGCTTTTTTTGCCCTTTGTTTCAGGCAATCAGTGAGCACTGACTAGAGAACATACATAGCCCAACTTTAGTTTCTCCAGTAAAAATGTCCATGGGAGCAGAATAATCAGAGAGCGATCATATATTTTATTTTAAAGTGGTTTGAAATGAAATGTTAACTCAAAGGCTGTATTGTGTTACTAGAAAGCTTAAAACAAATGGCAGAATTGCTTCCAGGCTGTATGAAACTTGTGTCTTTCTGTTGCCTTTGATTTCTTTTTTTTTTTTAAAGTAGCTCCCAGTGTTACTGAATCTATAGAATTTTAAATACAGTATTTTTTAATCTAAAATTTCAGCTTCTGTAATACTATAATGAAAGCTGGCTGCTAAAATTTGTTGCTTTGAGTTTAAGATGAAACAAAATTCCGTGTGCCATGTGTGAAATGGACAAACTGACTTGACAAAAAGAACGTGTTTTATCTTTTGCATTTTGTCAAGACTCTGTAGTCTTCGAGGGCAGCTGTAAAGAGAGAACAGTGAAGGTGGAAGAATGATATGAGAGACCTGTGGGGTAAGAAGAGCTGAAAGCTAACCGTCTTAGTTGGGTGGGGGGAGTAGGAAGAGGACCAACCAAGAAGGGCTGAAAAATGTTAGCGGGGAAAATCTTAAATAAATAAATACATATATATATGTATTTTATGCTGGTAGTGTCCTCTTCTAAAGATATTTGTCTGGTCTTCCTGTTGTTTCTCCAGGATAGGAGAGCTGTGGCTTTCTCTGCTCACGTGCTCTCTGCCAGTCCCACAGGTGCTCTGGTCATTCAGCTGAAACTCTTCTTTGCTCTGACTTTTGTTCTCCCTTACCCAAAAGCAGCTTGCTCGGAAGTTGAGGTCTTACATACTAGGGATGCAGGTTGTGTTTGGCACCTGCTGTTGCTCTGTCACTTCTGATTTCCTGTGACCACCAGCAAAGTATGATGTCCCCACAGCATACTGTTTACCTGGCCTCACTGTGCTGTACTTGGTGAAGCTTGGTCACCATGGAGCTAATAACTTGCTTGCATAACCTGTGATAAAGGTGTAGGGGGGATGGCAAGTGAGTGTTTTGGCTATCCTGGTAGTCTATTTTGCTCTCCTGTTGGTTGTCCTGCCTCTCCTTTGAAGCCAGGGAGCATCCCTTTGTACTGCCACTGGGGCATATGGACCTCAGTGATTGCCTTCTGCTGGACTGTAGCAGGCTGCTGGAAGTGTGACCAAGCCAAGAGAACTGCTGGCTCTGAGGAGTGTGCCTGAGACAGATCCAGGAAGAGCCAAACACACAATACTCAGCCGAGTAAAATTGTGATACGTGCTTCACAGTGTCTACAGTCTGAATTCACCCCTGAGTGGATCTTCTCAAGTCTTGCTACTTCTGTTCAGAGTTGAGTTTTACAGTACAGTTCTTGTTCCTCCATCTCTGTTTTACCCTGTGTAAGTTCTTGGCTAAGTATTTGTTTTGTTTAAGGGGCCCTTGTAGCTTTCTCTCTTTTTACCTCTAACCTCCCTTCTTTCCAGACTCCTTGTTTCATCCCTGAGCTGCACAAAGCACCACGTCTTTCAGAGGTGGAAATACTGTTACTATCTGCATTCCTAGACTTCTTGGGGGCTGGGACAGGCCTTGTCTAACTTGGATCTCCTGGATCAGGCTAATTCCTGTTCCTTGTGCTGTGCAAAAGCTCGGTCTCCTTCCTCTGAAAACCAAGCAATATTGCAGTCACTCTCACACAGTTTCTGTGTGTATGTGCAGAGCAGGACCTTCCTCTGCCATCGGGGTGTCCGTATTGCAGCAGGTGGTTACTCTGGCACTGAAGTTAGCCAGGCCTGCCCAGGACCCTGTTCAGGAGCAGGCACTCTGTGCAGGTTCTGTGCTTGAATGTTGTTAACATCAGGTGTGAGATCCCCATTGGGCTTGGATCATAGTACACTTAGACCCTGTAGTTTCACAGGTGTGTCCGTGTCACAACTGTAGAGTGACAAAGACCTTCTTGTCAAAGCTGATGGTTAAGTATCAACTTTGCAGTGAACTATCTCCATGCAACTACAAATCGAGTGGAGTTAGGAGTATGGACTAGCATTGAGGGAGGTGGTGGGGAATGCTGCCTTCAAACAGCCATCAATAAATAGTCTTTGGTTGTGGCCAAGCACAGCTAGAGTGTTAGTGAAGCGAGCGAGGGAATGAAGTAATGATCGCGGACAGGCCCTGGGATGAATTGGATGGGAGAAGCTGTCAGTACACCAAAAATGGCCCTTCTGTGTAAATGTCTGACTAATTGGCAGTGATGGGGGAGAGAGCACGTAGGACACTGGGATGTGACACTAGCCTCTGCAGGGCTTTCTGGGATATACCTGACCACTGGAGATGGCTTGCGAAGCTGGCCGACCGGCTCCTTCCAGGGTTTAGATGTGTAGTAACAAGAGAAGGCAGGCAGTGGTAGGAGAAGAAAAATAACTTTTCCCTTCCTCAGTCATTTGGACCATGAGAGTACAAGCTTGGGCCGGGATTGGAGAAAACTGTCACTTGCTTCATTCGTGGCTCTTGGTACTTCCAGCCACACAGAGGAGCTTGGGGCATTTGTGTGCCATGGGGAAAATAGCCACTGTTCCCATTTAGGGCAGGACTTTCAGTGCACAGTTAATCCATGTACTAAGATGAGTAATTGGCACCGCTGCTCTGCACGTATGGTATCCGTAGGTAAGCCTTCAAGTTCTTAGGTTACTTCTTTTGTTAGCCCTCAGCTGGGTCACCTCTCTTTGCATGATGGAGGCTGGACTCGATTGAGGAACTGGCTGGGAGGTGAGCCAACTTGATATGCAATGTGGTGATATTTTTTCCCCTTCCTCCCTGTTTTGGCCCAGTGGCTTAAAACCTTGTTCTGAAAAAGCATCCTCCTGTTGATTTTTCAAATGGGGAAACAGGCATGGTGGCTTCTAATAAGGGAAAGTGAGCTGGGTTTAGGTTACTGTGCCCTGAAGCAAAGAACACTGACATCTGAAAGTAAGAGGGAGAAGACTCTAAAAAGAGCTTGGTTTCATTAAGCAAAGTCACCTAAAATCTTGACACGTGAGAGTCATTTCCACTTGGCAGAGTGTGTGACAGGTGTTTCACCAGAGGATACTCCTTGCTTGACTTCCAGTGTGACCTTGGGCAGAAATCTGAACCTCTTAGCTTTCTGGTTTATGTTAAAGCTACCTGTATTATTCAGTATGGGGCTGAGAGTGGAGTGGACAAGCATGTCCATGCTAGAAAAGTGACAGCCTCAGCAGTGCTAGTGCTTTAATAAGGTGGGGTTGGAATCTCCCCTGTCTGATCTGGTGACAAGTAAGATAGGGAGAAGAGGTGTCTGTGGTTTGTCTCGTTAACAGAGTTGATGCATCTGAAGTCTGGTCTGACCACAGCAGACTAATTCGTGTTCTGAAGGTAAAACAGGAAGAAATTTTCCTTTGTAATCTGTCTTCCAAAAGTGAAAAGTGTTTCTGGCTGCAGGGTAACCAAGGTGCATTAACTATTCCAGGGTGAGCTTCTCATGGAAACGTTGTGCTTTCTCTGGCTTTACTGCAAAGTAAAGCATGTGCAGCAGTGCTGGGCTTGCCTGACCATCTCAGGGAGGAGTCTGCATTTGGGCACTGGTGGGGGAGGGAGAGTTGTCTCTAGCAAGGAAGGCAGAAGCTAAATTTACACATTTCCCTTTCAGGCTGCTTGGAAGGAGGAGAAATATATAGCAAATAAATGTGTGTTGGGGTTAGACTCTGTTGTGCCAGAACTATGCTGGGCCTTATGAGCAGTACTGGTGTGTCTCAAAGTTTAATTCATTCCCTCTGCCTATAATGGAGTGCTGAGGGATCAGGAGGTTTTCTGGACTGCCCAGTGCTGCACATGTAAGGGCATATTTCTCTGAGTTACCTTAACTTCTGCTTCATGATGCCGTCTCTCTTGCTTACTCATGCAAGAAGACCTGTTCTCGGGGACCACTGGAGTTGAGGAATCCTCTGCTCTGACTGCTTAGGTATTGTCCCTGTTTCTGGAATATCACTTCTGTGGGCATAACCTGGCATGGTGGAGCAGCTCTGGAGCAGGGGGGTTTTGCTGGCTCGGGAGAAACCCTCTTCACCCTTAAAAGGTTCGGAGGGTGTTTCCTGGCAGTTTGTCGTTCGTGATTTTTCTGTGACTCTTTCACCAGAGGGTTTTTGATAATTTTGAGACCTGTCCCCTGAAAATCTGGGAGGGAAATACAAGCTATCGGAGAAGGTAGGGAAACTCTTGAGGCAGTGTGTTCTGGCATGCTGGAGTCAAGCAAGTGCCTGAAGCCCAGAATTTTCCACAATCAAAGGCCTCATCTACTGTGAAAGCTGGAGAAGTGAATGCCAAGTGGTGCTAATAGAAGCATGTTCAGTTCTCCCGGACTCCCTCTCTAGCTGCCTGTCTAAATAAACACCCTCTGCATCAGTCACACTGTTGTCTCATGCCTCTGAGCCAAGGTAATTTTTCCAACGATAGTTTAAAACAGGAGATGAATTCCAAATCTTTATTAAATGACAACTCCAGCACTATCCCCTGCTAAGCGATGAGAGGACAGCTGGTCTGTGGAGACACCACAGCACTTGTCACTCGGCCACGTGCAAGATAGCCAGAGGGTGCTGAGTGTGTGCCTCATCCATCACAAGTCCTTGGTAGTGGAGCTCAGGTTTGTTGCAGCCTGCCGTGCACAAGGTGTGTCTGCACAGTATGTGAGTGCTGGTGGTTTGGAAATCTTAACAGAGCTTGTGTTCAGTTGGATCTTGGAAGAGAGAGATTAAAAGAAGGTCCTAAATGTGTCTGCTGTGGTCTATGAAAACCATGGTCTATTGCACAGTGAAATTATCTTTCTAGGCTCCATTATAACAGAGCCTTAAGGCAGCCTAAAGGGAATAAGCTCTTGTTACTCTGATGTGGAGGCATAATTTAAGGAGGCCCCTCTCAGGGTTCAAGGTCTCCTGGTGACTTGCTTTACTGTGAAGAGATGCTGTTGTGACATGGACAAACATAAGCTGGACAAAGCTTATGACCAAGCACGCCTGGCTGTAGTTTGACATGCGTGTTATGACAGATGAGTACGCAGGTAAGGTGAGAAGAGGGTAAGAGGTCAGCATAGCTGGAAGAGCTTCTCCTGAGTCTAGCAGCCCTTGTCTTAATCAGCATGGTGCGGGAATGGCTTGCAGAGAGAAGAATGAAACAAAGACTGGCTCAGCAACCTGCTTGTTAGTGTGCATCCAAGTGCTTGGAAAATGTATTTCTTCAAGGTGTATTATGAAGTGCTCTACATGGCTGGTGTCTCAGACAAACGGATCTGTAGCCGTACCTTGGTTTTACCGTAAGACTTTTTGCAGTGTTCATCTATCGTGCTAATATAAATCATCCATCCAGTGACAGAAATCCCTGCTATTTATTCCTGGAAACTTGCTTTTGAGGTGTCAGAGGCTGAACGCTCTGGTGGGCTAAGCAGTAAGTCTGCAGTTCATTGTGCTGGCTTGGTCCCTGGTTGGTTCAGGGGAGCCTGAATGGAGCTCCCCTGGGTTCAGGAGCAGTTGCTGGAAGCCTGGCTACCTGCTGCTTGTGTCTTCTCAGCAATGGGGGGTTTCATGCTTTTAAGTGAATGATCTTTCTCAGTAATTGGTCCAGGGGCTTGGGAGAAAGAGGTGTGCATCACCATGGTCTGCTGTAGAGCTACTTGTAGGGGAGCAGGGAGACATGTTGCTGGTGTTTCAAAAGCAGTCCTTGAGGCACATCATTCTTAAGCACGCTATGAGTGGCTCTGATTGAAGGCTTACAGGGTGGCTCTGTTGCTAGTTTGCAAAGCTCTTTCCTCATGGCTTTATCAATTACAGCTTTAAAAATAAACTCGGAATTATTGGCTGTGTGCAGGCTTGTAATGGTGGGATATGCTGTTAGCATAGATAGAGGTGTGGGTCATTTGCTGGCAGGCAGAAATCCCTACTATAGGGGCTGTGTGGCCAGCAAACCCCACCTTTCTACCAGCAGGACTTCCTGGGAGGTGGTTTGGTGTAGCTGTACAAAGCACAGCTCTGGCAATGTAGCAGGATACATACTGGGATTGCTCTGGGTATGGTTTTGTACTTCACTGCTGTGGAGTGAATCCATGAACATCAAAGCATAAATGCCATGAACCAGAGTCCAGCCAGGGCAGTGGAACAAGTCCCTTTGGGTCCGAGGGCTGTAGGCTGGGCCTTGTATTTAATTTTCTCCTCTCCAAAAATATGACTCGAAAGAACTGTGGATATTTTTTTTCCCTCATTCCTATTTTTATGTAGCTGATTTTAATCCACAGTATTGTCTTATCCTATCACCTGTGGTTCTTCAGAATTGTAGATTAGCAAGAGACTTTATTAAAGCTTAGCAGCGTGTTAAAATCTTTCTTTAGTTTTCTAGGAACTTTCACGATAAGAAAAAACAGATTTCTAGAGCCTAAATGTCTTGTCCTCGTTCGTTTAGCTTTTCTTATTGATAGCTGTTTCCAGTGATCTTTTTCAGGCAGTTTACCTGGTGCAGAGGTAAGACTCACTGCTCTGAAGTTTTCTGAGTTGCATCTGCCCTCCTGTCTCCTAAAGGCTCTGCACTTGGTACCCACCATTACAGTGCCTGCCTACTGCAAACTGGTGTGGCACATAAGGGAGGATCAACTGGGGAAGTAGGGAAGAAGACTTGTATCTGGAACTGCACAAGCATAGATACACTCCTTTTGTATGGCTAGCAGCTTGCTTCTCTTTCTAGTTCACTAATTTATTCCTTCATTTTCCTATGCGTTAGTCTGACATACTGCTAGAAAAGGATAGGCATAGATGTAGTTTCCTCTGTTCTGAAGTCTTAACAGGGGTAGATCATTAGGTTCTCTGTAACTAACTTCTCCTCCTTAACTACTGCTTTTTATTCCTGAATTTTCCAGAAAATCTTGCTGACTTGCTTCAAAACAGGAAGTCTGCAGTGCTGTAAATAACTGGGTGGCTCAGTCTGATTTGTTCCATCCCAACATTTTACCAGCTAGAGTTAAAATTCCTCTTTATTGGCATCAGTCGTTGTGAGCTAGGGCTAGACTTTCTTTCAGCACATAATAACCTATCAAGTTTCATTATTGAGAAGCGTGTGGGATTTGAGGGAGAGTGGTGTTGATCCTGTCTTGCCCTTCTGTTGTATTTTGGCAATACTCCCTACAAAGGTACTGTATGTGAAGACACTGCAGAATGTCAGAACATCCTTGGTCTCAGCCTGAAGGTTGCTGTCTGTCTTAACCTGGCTGTAGGAAAAGAAGGTTTGGTTTAGTTCAGCAGCCTCTGAGAAGGCACACAGCAGATGGACACAGAGAATTTCAGTCTCCTGGTGAAGTTCTGCTGCTGAATTAACTCAGTACACCAGTATAACCACAGAGCAGCCTGCTTCCACTGCAACACAGTGGACATAGTGTGGGGTGACTGCTTTTTCAAAGGTCAGTTTCAAACTGCTCAGTTTAACTTGCTGTCATCTTAACTGTCTGTACAGAGATTTGGATTATGTCATGACTGTCCCTGCTTGGGGTAGCAGCTATAGGTAGATTAGCTGTACTCTGGAGTCAGATTCCTGGGTATAAGAGCTTCAGAAACGCCCCTCAAAGATAGCTCCAGGTATAAGGGTATCATTCTCCTGCTATGTTCTTTTAGTGGTTTGCTTTAAATAAAGGTTAAGCTGGATGCGGATCTGCAGAGATGTAGGGTTCTGACTTACTCTTTGTACTAAAAATCTATTCCTGTATCAGCTGAGCTAGGGTGCAAATTTAGTCTGCTGTAGTTAAAGCTGTGTAACCCTTAGGGAGGAACCCCAGTCAGTTGTGAATAGCTTGCTTTCCTCTTCTTTCTCCTTCCAATGGGGTATCCTATTTAGAAAAGAGTTTTGTGAAACCTTAAATAGTATCTGGGAATCTCCATACTTTTCTAGGCAGGCAAAGCTTGTCATATCCTACTAAGATAGCGCTCTGAGGCTGTGAGCCCAAAGATGCCTTCCTGTTGTCCTGCTGCTGTGAATGGTTTCTGCTCTTGCCTTGTCCCCTCGGGCCAGAAACCATTTTATGGAGATCTCTGGTGTGTACATCCCTGGAAAGGCCTGTGTCTCGAGCAAAAGGGACATGGCTACCAAGAGACTTTCCCAGGCAGCTGGCCCAATAGTGGTGTCTGCTCCCATTAGCACTGGAACCGGATGTGCAAGTGCTGTTGGTGTCAACACTGGAAAAGTTATGAAGTAATTGAGGGTGTGTCTGGAAAGCACAGTAGCTCTCCTCCAGATCTCCGCCCCCCCTGCCCTCCACCATGGGGGGGCATTTGTTTTAGTTCAATTCTGCTGTGGAAATTCTTCAACAGGAATGGTGAGCTGCCTGTGTTGGTAAGCTGTTAATACTGGGAGATTGATTCTTTGCATGGGATGGATGGAAGCCCTTTATGGCCACTGTTACCACCAGGAGGTAATCTGGATTTTCCACGGTCTTCTCAGTTTGAAGTGCACTGTGGTCAAAGATCCCCCAAGGTCTGTCTTTGCCTGGTTCACAAGTGTGTAGAAATTCTTTCTGCCATGGAACCTGGAGTGCTGTCCTAGTAATGGCCTTTAGACTTTCTAGCCCTCTGCATGTATGTCTTCAAAGTGCTGAGTGTCACCCCGAGTTGAAGGCAGGAGAAAATTGAGGCACTGAGATAAAATGACTTGCTTCTGCTCCAGGGAACAAAACAGGGTTTCCTAGTGCCACCCCTGTTCCACATTCAGTCGCTTTCTCTGGTAGTCAGAAACCCATTTTCATACAGCTTTTTCTTCAGCGCTGCGTAAGCATTCTAGCAGATATCTAAGCTTTTGTTGTAACAGTGCTTGAGAGGAGAAAACAGGGGGCTTCTGTCCGTGAAGCAGTTTAGCAGGATCAGAGCTTCATGAATCAGTAATGAAATGCAGGGAGTCCCATTCCAAGGATCAGACCTCTTAGGTCTATGAGAACAACATAATTCCCTCTTTTCTATTTGTTTTACTAAATGAATAAAGTGGTTTTATAGAGGTCTTGGAACTCTGGGCTCAAGGTCAGAAGGTCGGACTAGTACAGGTCCTCATAACCAGAAGTAAATGATACATGGGCCTGGTTCATGGATGATAACGTTGTGTTCCATGAAGGCCAGGTGGTTCTGTAGGGCAAGATTCAGTACATGAAACAACACTTAATCTCCATGGAAAGGTCATGGATGTGATGTACTAGATGTGAAGACTTGATAGCGAAAAGTCATTAGCTCTCAGAATCCACTTCCACTCCCCAAGTCCAGTGTGGAAAAATCAGAAAGGATATTCTTGAGATAATTTAGGATTAAAAGTGGAAAGCTTTAAATGGAGATGACTGCTGCACTTAATTTATTCAGAATGGTTTTTGTCACTAATGAATTCAAACGTTTGCTTCATTTACAAAAGGAAAAGCGGTATATATGAATGCAATTAGTGATAACGTGGGATCACATTTACTTTGTCCTTGCTGTTTCCATGTCCCAGTGAAGGACAGTTCGGTGTAGACTGGGATGTTGTACTCGCTCCTTTACATCTGCGTTGTGATGCTAGGTCTTTATTTATGTACCATCTCGGAGCCCCCAGGATATATAACCTTCTGTTTGAGTTAGCAGTATTGATATTTTCTATTTCTGACACTTTTCCTCCCTCCTTTGTCTCATTTTAGAGATACACTAGCTGGCAACAAATACACTTATTACAGTAGTGTGCTGTGACGTTCTAGTCTCACTTCTGAATGGCAATAAATATACCTTGTGTTAAAGAACTTTATTTTGAAGCATACCTGATGGAAATTCATGGGCTAACTCAATTAGGCATGACGTGTTTCTCATTCCTAGATGAGCAAATGAATTTCCAGCTTCCTACAGCTGACTTCTTTGAATACTTCTGGGAAAGGGCACATAGAAAAGGGAAATAGTTTTCACTCCTCACGTTTCAAAACTTCAGGAAACTTCACAGATCTGGGTGGTGCATGAGGTGAACAAGACCCATCATCCCGACATTACGATGTAGCGAGACAGGAGAGTGCCTAATCTGTGTGAACTTGGGGCGTGGCACGGACCTTGGCTTCTGTCCTCTTCCCATGGCAGGGTTTCTAGTGGCCAAAATTGATGGTACTGTAGGAACAGCAGAAGGAAGAGCTGCTGAAAGCAGAAAAAACCACTTTCCTAGCAGTGTTGGCATTGTGTCCTTTGCCTGTACATTTGAATTGAACCCTCTGTTCAGGAAGGTTCCAGCAACCCAGGGTAAAGTTGGACATGATCAATCTTCACCTCAATGAGGGAGCAACAACTGACTACCTAGAACATGTGTGTACAGCTTGTGGTGGGTTGTGTGTTTGTCTACTCTGCAGTATTCTTCTGTGGGGAGATGGCCGTAGAAGACTTAAGGCTTACATTTTGTTGCTGTGTACCATAGCCTGGTGTGTTTCCTGTCCCTTTTGTCTTTCCCCCACTCCTAAAGGGGAAATTCTTGCAGGTGATGCAGTAGAGCAAAGCCATGGTGCCTTTGCCTTCCACGAAGTGTTACTGCAGGGCATGGCTGAGCCTGCTGGCTTGTGACCTTCAGTTTTAGGATTCGAGAAGCAATGTAGAAGCTTGTGAAAGCTTTAGCTTTCCAGTAGTGTCAACTCAGCAAGTGGGGCTTGGGAGAAAAAGGTGTAGTTAGTCTGTTCCTGTAGACCACTGGGTGGGATTGTGAGAAGGGCTTTGCTCTCCATAGGATCTGGGGGAGGGAGATTGCATCACCAACCAGCTTGTCAGAGGAAAAAAAGTTTTCCAGCCTTACTGACTCTGCATGAAAAGGACTATCCAAGGGCAGTAAGCCAGAGATGTGGGAACTGTGGAGCTCTGGTGTCATCTTTCCTAGAAATCGCTGCAGAGTTCCCTACTGGAGATAGCACAGATATTTAAACAAACTGCTTCGATGAAATGCTGTTTTCTTGCTGTTTTGATGCAGTCAAGGATGCAAGGATTCTCAGATAGATAGAGCCCAGGCATCTTATTAGGCATTGCTTAATTATTACTTCTTATTCTTGTGCAGGAATAACTTCAAACCTGCTCTCCCAGCATCTGTGCTGGTCTCATGTGACTTTTCTACATACTGAGTGGGCAGTTGCATAAGGATGTGCTGAGGTTGTGCGGGAACATGCCAGGGCTCTGGGACTCATCATTGAACTGTTCTTGGACTGATAATGTCTTTTGATGAACCTGTTCATACTTGTGGCTGAACTGTTGGGTTCCGAGGGGGGATGGGTGGGGGCGTAGGTGGAGAAATGGAGGCTTTTGGAGGGGACTTTGCAAGTTTAGACCAAACCCAGCAGCAACAGACGTCTAAATTCTCTTGCACATATGTTGATGCCTCTGTTTCAGGACAGCATCAAATGCAATGGGATTTGCTTGTTCTGGAACAGCTGGCAGTGGATCTGGAACACTGCTATGAGAAAGTGGTCTTTTAAGGACTTTTGTAAGCAGCTTCCTTCTTCCCTTTTCTGTGGGGGCACGGAAAGAAGTAAGGCCACGCAGCCAGCAGCCTGGCAGTTGGAAGTACTGCGCAAAAGGTGGTCACAGGTCCAAGACTGAAGTTGTTAGGACTGTTGCTGGAGGCAATGTCAGTTGATCTAGCATGTGGCTTACCAGCCTGGACACAACACTGGTACCTGTGATAATCATGGCCTTGAGGAGAACAGCATCCCAAATTTCTTGAGGCTCATCAGGATGTTTCTGTCTCCCTGCCTTGTGCCAAGTTCTTGCAAGCATTGCTGGTGTTCAGGCCTTGCTGGAGCAGAATTGCTGATGTTTGTAGCTTCTGCTGTATTTATCAGAAAAAATACCTGGTGCTGACATCTAGCATCCAGCTGTTGAGAAAGCCTAGGCCATATTCCTGCTGAAGGACAGGTTTTGAAGGTGAGGTTTGTCTGGGGCTTGCTTCAAGGAGTCCCATTTTTCTGCTATTTGTGTCTTGTGCCAGTGGCACATGTTGTGACTGCTGCTGCAGGAAGCTTCCACAGCTGCTGCAATCTAGTGGAGAGCTGTCTGTGGAGGTGTGAGAGGGTGAACATGTCACTGATGCAGCTGGATGCTCTTCACACAGGGCTCTGCAAGTGGAGATCTAGGAAGTGTTAACAAGAGCGAGCTTGGAGTCTTGCTTGTATTTGGTCCAGTACAGACAGACAGCACCTTCTGTGGGCATCGCTTGGGTGGGATCTTAGGAACGAGTAGAATAAGATGTTCTTGTTGCTCTGCACAGTAAATGCATGCTGCAGAAATCTGCTGTAGGAAAAGATCTTCAGTCTTGTTTGGTGAATCTGGTTTACTCTTGAGTTTGTGTTGAGTTTATTTTTTTAACCAGGACTTTATCTTTTACAGGCTATGAACTCTTCCTCCTTTGCTGCTGTGCATTCAGGCTAGATATTAATGAAGAGAATTATACCAAGAATCACTGCCAGCATCATGAATTATCTGACTACAAATAGTTTTATCATTAGAAAGTTGGGCCAATCAGAGTGTGCCTTAAAAGGAGCTGAGTCTCCCAGCAGTGTTCCTGGCTGTGCTAACAAGTATTGGTTTAATGTGTGCAAAGCTTTTGCCGAGGGGCTGTGTGCATGCGAGGAGCGGGGGAGGGGAGGATGAGGGATTTTCTGGGGTAGGAGGAGGAGTAGAAGAGAGGTCCATGGATTCAGCTTGCCCTGAATTACTTTGAGACTCATTCTTTCCCTTCAACACAGATATAACTGGATTTGTAGCAATTTGTATTTGAGGGGTGGCACAGAGCAGAGGACTCGAGCCTTCCAAATGCGCGGGGTGAAATCAGTGCGGCAGCAGTGCCTACAGCTCCCAGTCACAGCTCAGAGCTCAGTTGTGCTAAGAATGGTGGTTGTTCGTCTCTGGTTCATGGTACCTGTCTGGTATCTATCCTTTAAGGTAGCAGACTTTATTGAAATAGCACCCTGTGACAATCCAGACATCAGGGAAAATGGTCGTCTTCCAGTAAATGTAGTAAATTGTGCTGGGAAAGTTAAAGAAGAAAGTACAGGCCAAGGTAGGAATGAAGAGGACACTCAGCTTTTCTGCTGAAGAAAAGAACATGCAAGTGTCTCAAGATGCTTGGCAGAGCCCCTCGCTGCGGGAAAACGGTGCGGATTCCCTGGCTTGCCTTGCCTTGTAGTTTTCTTTGACAGTCTGCTTTCCTCTCTGGTGCCAGTGTGTCTCAGCTTTTCCCTGCTCCAGCCCACATATGCACCTGTAAGGCTGTTGTGTTCTCCAAGATGCTCTGCACAGGCTTTTTTCCTCCCCTTTGAAGCCCCAGGAACCTTATCATGGTTTAGCTTCTCAGTCTCTAATAACTCTGCTCTTTTAAATGCTGTCCCTCCCCCGAGGCTCTCTGTCCTCTTTATGTCCCTGTGTGTTTTGTTTCCCTTGCTGTCTTGTTCTTGTTGCTGTTCTTTTTTTTTTTTTTGCTTCTTCCATTTTTTATTTCTGTATGTATGTGTGTAAGCCCCATCAAGCACTGTTCTACAAGCTGAGGTTTGGATATGAAGCGACCTGGTGGTAGAACAAGAGGCTGCAGTGGGGTCACTGATGCTCAGAAGGTGCTAGTGTGGAGACAGTGCTCCGGAGTGGCCAATGGATCTAGGAGGACAGGGGTGATGGCTTTAATGCCTCCTTAGCTGGCTGGAGCACAGCGTGCTGCCCTGTGGAGAGATGCTGGTTGCTTTTATGGAGTTATCCAGTGACCGCTGAGTAAGGAAGATGAGCTTGGCAGACGTGTTTTGAATTTGTCCAGTGCAGTGTGGGGCAGCGTAATTGATGTGTGAGGAGTCACAGTTGCGTTCCTATCAAACAGCTGCTGGGGGCTGGCCAGTGCTTTGCTTCCCCCCCCTTCCCCCCCCCCCCCCCCCCCCCCCCCCCTCCCCCTGGGGGGGGGCAAAAAGAGACACCGGCCTTTTACACCCCCCGCGCCCGCCCTCCCCCTTCCCTCCTGA
>WTSP01000552.1:0-10762 GCA_025331215.1 Actenoides lindsayi
CACCCCAGGATGCCATTGGCCTTCTTGGCCATGAGGGCACATTGCTGGCTCATGGTCATCCTGCTGTCCACCAGGACCCCCAGGTCCCTTTCCCCTATGTTGCTTTCCAACAGGTCAGTCTCCAACCTATACTGGTACATGGTTTTGTCCTTTCCCAGATACAGGACTCTACAGTTGCCCTTGTTGTATTTCATTAAATTTCTTTCCTCCCAACTCTCCAGCCTGTCCAGGTCTCACTGAATGGCAGCACAGCCTACTGCTGTGTCAGCCATTCCTCTCTGTTTTTGTGTCATCAGTGAACTTGCTGACAGTGCCCTCTGTTCCCTCATCCAGATCATTGATGACTATACTGAATAGTACTGGTCCCAGTACTGACCCTTGATGGGCTCCACTAGATACAGGCCTCCAACTAGACTGTGTCCCATTGGCCACAACTCTCTGACACCTATCCTTCATTTGTCCTCCAGTTACACATCGCTGTCCTTCAGTGTTATGAATGGTGTATTCCTTACACATTATGCAAAATTAACCTTTTCTCCTTTTGCTAAATTGAATGTTTTGTCATTTTGGCTGGCTCCGCTCTTTGGCTCGTTGTATAAAAGCACAGTTCCAGATCTATCACCAAAACTGGAGTGAGTTTGAGACCTAAATGTACACTTTTTACATATGTAAAAAAATCATTACTTCCAAGGAAGCTTTATGACTATGGCAAGATGACTCTCCATGTAAGATCTTCACCTGATATAGACTAGACAGGGATTTAATTTCTCCTCCTATCCAGCTGCTGGGCTTCCACAAATCAAACTGAAGTCAGTGGTAGCTGTACATGTGACTTTGATGCTGTAATAAGCTGCACTTCAGGAATGGGTGATCAAAGCTCATGCCTTTCTGAATGAAACATTGTCTTTTTGGTGACATCAGTGCACAGTGGGATGGAGAGAAGAAAAAGCTGTGGGATTGGGAGCTGGGCTATCACGTATTTAAAAATTTTCTTTCTACGAAGTTGTTTCACGGAGAGGAAAAGTGATTTTGGGATAAAGGACATCTGGCTTCTTTCCTGGCTCTGGCATGTATTTTTAGTCTTTTCCAATACAAACATCCTCTTCCAGTGCCTGAGGTTCTCATCTACGTGCTTAGGTACTCATCTTCTATGCTGCAGGTTAGCGTGTGGCTATGCTATGTACCCAGTATATAGGCACTTGCTAGATAGCACGCGGTTCATCATTTAATCTACTTTTAAGATGTGGTTCCTAGTTGCTTCCCATCAGATTTTTCCTAGCAGTGAATGGCCCCAATATTTGTGCTTACTCAGCTATGCTAATGGACATATGGAGAGGAGGAGTCAAGAGTTTCTCTCCTTGTTTACCTGCTGCAGTTATGCTTTTTTAATTATTATTATTTTTAATTTTTTTTTTTTATTTAGTATTTGAAAATCTGTGCTGATAGCAGAGGAGTATGAAGAAGGTACCAATTCTTACCTTTCTTTCAGTGCTGGTAGGTAGACTCACAACAGATATCTATAGTTGCAAGGTTTCCATGTGTTACATTTCAGGGAACAAATCTGTAGTGGAAATAAGTAGTACCAATCTTTAGTGGAAATCTTATAGTACAGATCTTTAGTGTAAAAGTCTATAAATAAACAGAAGAGCATCTGTTCCTTGATACTCTGTGGAGCAGCTGATAAAAATAAATTCTATGTTATAACAGTAGCCAGTACAAAGTGAAAAAGTACCTGACAACAGAAGACCCCCCTGAATAGAGAAGTTTAAGGGCCAACAAGCTCATCTGACTTGAAAATTGAAGAATTGTCTGAAATAGATGTTGCCATGGAGACGGAGAGGATTAGCAGCCTGAGACTGATTTCATTGGTCTGCTGCAAGCACAAGTTGCTTGTTTGAGTAGCATTAATATGTTGTCTCATGCTGATTTATATGCTGAGACCATCTGGCATTAGTGGTATTTAAAGGTGCAGCTCTGTTACGGGAAGAGTGGGCCAAATGGGTTTGATTTATGCTTGTAAGACGAGGTACAAGAGTTAAGCGGTCTTTGAAAAGCTGTCTCATGGTCTAAAAATACCCCGAGAAGTCACAGCGTGTACGGAGATGAAGTGGGGCTTTGGGAAGTGGCGTGTGGAATTTCATGAGTTTGTTTTATACTCCTTCAGTGCACATTTAAAGTATTCCCTGCACAAACGTGCACTCTTGCACGTTTCTTCAGGGGTGTATGTGAAGGCAACCATGGTTTTCTTTGAAAAAAAATAAGCCTTTTCACTCTACTTTTACTGTATATACAGCTTCTCAGTAGAAGCTGCTTGAGAGCTGTAGCTCCACCAGCTTGGACAAGCATGGTATCGTATTGCTTATGACATTGTACACTAAGGAAAAGTAAGTTGTAGAGTTAAATGAACAAAGTAAGGCCTAACCAAACAGGGCCCCTCTAGGTTGCTTCAGAGACCGTGCTTTCAGGAATAATTATTTCCTTTAGTTTTACTGTATACCCCTGAAAACATATTTTGCAGCAAATTATTTGATAAGAAAGGCAGTTTGTAGAGACCAAGATAAACCTCATCTTTGATCTATTTATAACTGAGAGTCTTCATCTGCTTTCCTTAATACCATTCTGGAGTGGGAGTTCTCTTCCAAAGGAGCTTATGTGACAGTGCTGACATTCCTCAGGCGCTTGTAAATGTTGACTGTATTTTTCTTTGCTAGTTATTACCATGATACTTAATTGTTTGTAAGAGTTTTTTTTTTCCCCAGACAGAGATGGATGGTTAAAGAGTGACCAAATAATAGATAATATTCCTGTCTGAGTTCAAGAGTTCGTGTAGAGGTCTGTCTGTGAGCTGAGCATCACAGGAAAAGAGGTTGGAGGCAAAACTAGCTGGAGGCTTTGTTCTCCTGGACAGACTTAAAACAAAACTGAATCTGAGGTTAATCTTGATAATAAGCACTATGAAAGCATAGGAATGGAAGCATTTTTACCTTCTTGAGTTCCTGATGCTCTGAAGTTACTGATTGAAAGCATTCCTAATGGTGTTTTGCAGCTACGTAACACTTATCCACAGAGACTGATGTGATATTCATTGGATGTTGATGGTATACTATGTAGTACAATAATAAAATAAAACAAGGACTTGGAATCTATTTCACAAATCTTTAGGCTTTAAGGTTTTGTTCTGGAACTCTGACTTCGGTGCCAAAATAAATTCTTTGGATAATTCCACTTCAAATGCAAGACCCAGGAAATACATAGCTATGGATGCCCTAGCTACTTTAAATAACTTTAGAGTAATTATATTTGATGTTTAATGCTTTTACAGCTTAGTTCTGTTTAAACTCTGTCAGAATAAATATAGGGCACATGAAGAAAGCCAAATAAATTATCTCCCCAGCCTGCTCCCAGCCCCTAGTTCCTTGTTTGCAAGTCAGTTTGCTTCTGGGATTTTTTTTTTTTTTTTAAACCTGGCCATCTAGTTCTCTCTGAGACAAAGCTTGAGTGCTGTTTTGGGGATCAATTCACACCGAGACCCACCTCGTGGTAATATGGACAGGACCACTGCAGTGCTGTTTGCTGCTGTTATCCCTGAGCAGGCTTCCAGTGTTACCTCGCCATGTCTCACAGCATCACATACATCTGCCTAGTCTCACAACACACCCAGGGTATGCCACACAGTTTTACAGCATTTTGCTATTAAAATCAACCTGAGAGGCTGTGACACAGCCCTCGCATGTTCGTAGACACTTTGAAGTAGATAAACCCTCAAGTAATGACTTCTTAAAAAAGGCACCCTGTGGGGCCCACTGTAGCCTTGTCTGGCTATGGGGATGAGATAAGGGACTAGCCCTGATGAGCAAGGGTGTAAGCCACCTACACTGCTTGGTGTGAGGGGTCTCCTGGGTGCCCTTAGCAACGTAAGTATAGCCATAATTGTTTGGTTCCAGTTTTATAATCAGAAGTTACAGCTTCTGGAAAATTATTTGTACTTAAAAGCTTAATTTCTGAAGATGCCAACTTTGGCCAGATGCTACTTCATCCCTTTGCAGTATTTGTGTTATTTCAGTTCCCCAGATACTGAAATTTGACATACTAGCTGGGAATCTTTTTACTCCATCCATTCATTTCCAGTGACAGAATGCCACTTCCATTGTTGCTGCATTTCCATAGCACTTAAATGACCCTACTGCAGCTGATAAAACTATTCCCAGATTATTTCAGTGTGAGGAGAGGTGATAGAGTTGAGAAACAGTAACATCTATAATAGTGATTTGCTGCATAACAATATACTGAGCTGCAAAGTCTAGCGACCTGGGCTGTCAGAAATTGGGATAGTTGTAACAAGACTCTCTTGTCTGTGGTGCCAAATACAATTCTTTAGATTTATTGTTCATGTGAAGTGGAATGAACACAGACAAATTTATCATATATCCCATATTTTGTGATCTGTTTTACCGGCAGCCCTGAAAACTAATGATATGGAAATGTCCAGCCATAGATGGCTAACGACAAGTTCTTCTCATGATACCATTGCAATAGCTCTGCAGAGCCAATAGATCTATTTTAACAACTCGGTTTCTGTATTAAGTGGATTCCTTTAATTAATATAATTCCATATGATGGGGGCAAGTTTAGAAACCTGTAGTTAGAAACAGCTGAATCATCAGAAGGTGAAGTGTCCCCTGTACAAAGAATCAATTAAAAGCCTCTAAAATGTTTTGCTTAAATGTAGACAGAGATACTATTAGATTTATGCTTTTTAAGCTTTGTTTCGTGTAAGTTGCACCTTCAGATAGCATTCCAGTGCTACTCCTGTAATCCCAGTTGAAATCACTACATAAGGCCATGCTGTAGTGCTCAGTTATTACTCTAAGACTGGACGGAGATTTAGAGCCCATCTATACCTCTGACTTTCTCTGCAACGTTGAGAAGGGTATTTGTACTGCCTGAACCTCAGCTCCCCCTCTGGGATCCTGGAGTAATAGTGCTTGCAGAGCTCGAAGGAATCCTTTCACGTCTGTGTTGTCCAAACACTGCAGAAACTGGACATCCTGGTCAGTGCAGCCCGATCCATTTCTAGTTGTCCCTTTCCTGGGAACTGAAATGGATTAGGATAATCTCAACCAGAAAAAGATTTGACGTGGTCAGAGGAGGTGGAGTCTTCTATTTGAGGCCCTGCTTAAGGGTTCTATAGTGTCTTCTCTAATGACTAGTGGTGTTGTCTTGTGCTCTTACTCATCTTCTGTGTAAGGACCGGTTAGCACTGAGCATAGTGTTTCTATGAGTTCCTTATGCACTTGTTAGCAAAATTTACTTTAAGTTGTTTTAAATATGTATCACAGATCTCATATTTGGGGTTTTTTTTCATCCTAAAATAGATTGGCATGAGGCACAACCTTGAGCATCACGTTGCTAACCAGAGTTAGGAAGAGAGCTGTATTTTGCAAAGCACAGGTGACATCATCCAAAGTCGAACAACTAACAATTTGCTTATTGCTGATGCCTGTCATCTGGGAGCACTTCCCTGATTATTTCTGTTAAAATGAATTGTATGGATGTTGAGTTAGATGCACCTTACCCTCTTGCTGGTGTACGAAATGTAGGTTGAAACCTTTATGAACTCCCAGTTGTATTTTAAGCTCATTGCACCCTGGAAAGCTGTGAATGGCAGGTGTTTTTTTGATACAAGGGTTCATTTAAAACATTTTTCTCTTTCTTTTCTTCCTCTGCCTTTCTTTTCGCTATTCTTTTTGTTTGTTTGTTTGTTTCCTATCTCTGCAGTTGTCTTTTAAAAGCAGCCTTGCAAAATACAGCAGAGGTGAAAGAGAGGAGAGGAAGCAGAAGAGACTAAAGAAAATGTGGTTTTGCTACAGATTCTGTAGACTTTGGGTTTTCTACAGCCTTAAAGCTCCATTATAGGGTGCATCAAGATTGTGCTATGTGGAAGGAAGCTGTAGCTGTACAGGGATATGGTACATTAGTCAGCAATCTCTTCATAACGCTGTGGTTTAGAGCAGAACTTCTCCTTTCTGTAGGAGGATCTCCAGCAGAATCTCAGGAAAGTTGAAGCATCTGTGGCTGTAAAGGGAAATGTACATTAAAAACGCCAGGGAGAAACCACAGGCAGGAATCCTCCTTTGCCATTTATGGCTCTCTCATAAAGTGTCCCATTTCAAAGCTTTGACTGGAGATGGAAATCACATTTACGTTTCGATACACAAAAGGAATAGGTAAATAATGACATCAGTGGGTCAGCTGATGCTGAGATGACTGCTGCAGTCTGTAGTAAACCGGGATGTGTCATTGCATTTAGTGTCTGGATAGGAACCTCTAAGCATAAGAGCGTGGAAGTACAGGAGACAGCAAGTGCACAGGGTCTTACCTAGTGTATAGGAGTGGAAGTTAGCAAAGAGAATATTGTGATAATTTCACCATTAATAGTCTTACAGAAAATTTCTGATTTGTTTATTGAGATTTTTCAAGTGCAGAGTCAACAGGGGTATGGATCAAACTCTTCCCTCTGATTGCTTTAGGTGACGGCTAGGTTGTTTTCAATGCAGTTATACTGCTTTTCTGTTACTTTCCACTTGGTTGCTCTTGCGTTGCTCTCTGTTGTTTAAAAATACACTGAAATTAATGCAGCCTAATTTCTCGTTGTGTTTTTATTGGCAAATTGGGTAGCACATGTTTAATTTTTGAAACAGTTGATGGGAAGTGTACTGAGCGCATTTCAAGAAGTGTATGTTGAGAGTTATTTCTTCCAGCTTTCCCATTAACTGGTTTACAGCGATGACTGCATCTTCTGAGAAAGCAGTCAAAATTAAATAGCATGAAAATCTATATGGGTTTCAGTTCTGCACACAGTGAAGTTCATTGAAGCCTTGCCAGTGACATCAAGGGATCCAGAGTTTAACATATTACCTACACTGTTAAGTAGTGTGGAAGGTGAAATTAAAGGGTGGGCTATATATGTCTTCATAAGCCAGTGCTAATAATATGAAATAACTGCTTAAAATCATACATGACTACATGTGCATATTCATGTGTAGGTGTACATTTTGCATCAAAAACCTTCCGAAAGGAAAAATGAAATTTGCCAACCATTGACTGTGTGGAGGATCCATTGCTTGGGAGCTGTAGCAGAAGCTGATCAATGTGGAAGTGAGGCTGCACCAATCAATGGGATAATTCCTGAGCTGATCTTTAAAGCTCATCAAATACTCAAAAGGAGAAAGTAAATGGTAAAAACTTACACTAGTCCTATTCCATGTTAAAAACGAGATACTTTGTAAACTTGCCAGTCCTTCATATTCATGCTGCAATTATCTCTTCATAAAATGATGATATGAAAACATGAAAAGAAGCTTGGCAAATATCCTGTTTTGGGATTATTAAAATAGCACTGATGGCATCCATTGGCCACAGCAGGCAAGCCTCGTGGAGACCTCTGAATTATTATGGACAGGACAGGCAGAGAGACAAGCAGTGGTTTTGAGATTTTGGTAATGCTTTTGTTTGATAAGTAAATGAATCCCAGATCACCTGAAGATAATATACAGATACAAATTAACACTCAATTATGCCTGATCTTGTGTTGTGCGTTCTTTTGTGTTGTTAATAGTGTGCACAGGTTTAACAACAGATACAACACATGAAGCCCAGGCTTGTGCCTTTCCTGATGTCATTAGCAAAGCTTTTTGAGGTCTTAAGTGTGTACAAAATTGATATTCTGATTGATTTTCTTTCCTGTTTGCTTGGCTATCCCTAGCAGCAATTATAATTTCAGACTACTTTAAAAAACAGCCTTTTTTACTAAGCTCTTCAGGGAGTTAAAAACAAACAAAAAAACCCCAAACAACAATACAAAAACAAACGAGAAACTCTTTCCAAAGCTGCTTTTTATTTTTAAAGCCTTTCAAAACAAAAATGTAATTTTTTGTACTCCTTTGGATTTTGCTCTGTGGAAAAATTTCCAGAAGAGGAATAATAATTATCCATATAAAAATCATTGCAGTTGTGTAGTTTGGGTGTTGTTTTTTTTTCTTGTTTGTTTGGTTGGGTTTTTTTAAATGTTTTTCAGCTTGAAATGTATAAAATCACAACTCTTGTATCTTTGATTTGTATTCCTTGATTTCCTGGATTGGCCAAGGCTCACTGGAGTGGTCTTTCCTGGAGTGATTGTAATTCTCCAGTGACAAGGTTCCACCTTGAAGACAGGGATTTTTTTTCTAATATAGTTTGGTTAAATAAGTTTTAGTACAAATGAATGAACATGTAGAAATACCTAACTATGAATAAGAGTTTGAAGCATGAAAGTATAGCTGAAATTCATTCTTCAGTTTGCCATTCTTGCATGGTGCATCAAAATTCTCCACTTGCTTATTAAGTCTTTTTGCAGGTGATTTCCTAGCATATGTTCCCCTGTCGTTCAAAACTTCAAGCGTTATTATATGCTATAGAAAAAAAGAACTTAAAATTTACGTTAACTCCACAAAAGTTACAGTGTACTCGGGGGAGGTTTCTCAGCTCAGCCTGCTTGCTTGACTTGCAAGAGTGAGGCCAGGGTCTGTAACACTGCAGACACAGTCTCACCAGATCAAGGCAAACAAGGATACCATTGGTAGATGGCAGAATGAAAGATACCCCCAGAAAAAAAGAGAATTTCAAATGTTCGCATTGGGCTCAAAAGCCTTTAAGATCTACTAAGCTTGTGCTGTCCAAGTCAAGAGCTTGCTTTGTTTGCAACTCAGTAATTTCAAAGGGGAAAAACGTAAATAACTTTAGAAAGGAAGTGGTCTTAGAGAATGGGAACAAAAATATCAAAGGTAACTTTCTAAAACTTTCTCATGTGTTGAAGGGGTAAGAGCAGATAGGTTAGAGGCATATGGTGCATCCTGAATAACCGTTTTATTTATTTCTCTACAAATAGAGAAAAGAAATAAAAGAATCTACCTAATGTTAAAGTCTGTGAAAGCTCTTTAGATAAAGAGAAACAAAATTCTCCCAGGAGTGTTAGTGTGTTGCTATGTGAACAATTATAATGCAGTAGCAGAAAATGCTTACTGAGTTCCCGCTATTCAAGGAAGGATTTTCTGTAGGCTATATCAAAAGAGAAAGGAGTGTTTTGATGCCAGTTAAAAAGATCTATCCATGTTGTGGGATTTGTTCAGTTATGTTTACTGTGAAGAATCATGGCAAGCCTATTTATCAGGATGCGAGCAGACTCTACAATTGCTTAGTGGTTAAGGAGGCATTCAAGGAAAATTTCATTACTTTTAATTATTGATATATGGGCGATATGTGTATGTGGAGGACAAAATTATACAGAAGAGAGATGCACAAACCCATGTTTTCCTAGGGTGTCTACCAAAAAACTCAAAGTCCAGTTGTACCAGAAAATATAATTACACTTTGTTTAGCTGAGTGGCTGAATCTGATGGTGGTGATGAAAATAAATCAATAGAATTTTTCCTCTGTGTTAATAGAGCTTTCCCTGAGGTTGTTTTGAACTGACTGGGAATTTTGGGTCGTTATTTTTATTGCTAGCCAGGGCTTAAACCTGCATCTTGTTACTGTTGTCACCCACTTAGGTAGGTTATACTTGGACATGCTTCTGTCACACTTCCATTAGCAAGTTTTCCTTGTGCAATATGGCCGTTGAAATTGAAAGCTGGAGAGTGGACCAGGATAAACAGTCTACTCATTAAGGAAGCAGCACATAATTTTGAAGGAGGACAGATAAGAATTTATTATGTTTCTTAATAATTTGGAGGTTGACAGCCTCAGAAAGAGACGGTCTTTAACAATTCATTTCCAGTGGGATTGAAGGTAGTGTAATGATCAGGTATTTTGTGAAAATAGACAAGGATAGAAATCTTTGTGGAAATGTCTTGCTTTGTCAATCCTGATGACGTTGTTTTTAGGTTTTTCTTTGCTATTTTTTTGTGAAATAATGTCTCTAGCTGATATCACAAAGATGATGTTTAATGTTATTATTGTCTTGTTGATGCTATTAAGCTTCTTAAAATGTGGGGTTTTTCACATTTCCCTAATAATTACAATAAATATCATTTATTAAATCAATCTAATTGAATGTAATTGTCATGGTTGAGGGTCAGGGCAGCCCTCTAGACCTATAACAGATGTTCTCTGTTAACCCCATCCCTCCCCGAAGGGGTAGAGAAAGAGAATAAGGGAGAGAGACTTCTCAGTTAGAAAAGGAAACCAGAACAGCTTTAATGAAAATTAAAATAAGAAAAATGGATTATATATAAATACATACAAAACCAGTATCGAACCCAACCCCCCTGGTGGCAATTATGTCACCATCACAACTGATGCTGTGGAGCAGGCACTGGGGAAAGTCCCAGACTGGGCCCAGAGGCAGACAGGAGCTGTTTTCAGGAGCTGGATTCTGATACCAGATTGAGGAATGCACAGGTCAGGATCTAAGGCAGAACGCAGCCAGCCATTGAAGAAGCGAGGAAGAAACTGGAAGAGCCAAGCCGAAAGCTTGACCCTCCTGATCCCTCAGCTTTATACCAAATCATAGAGTGTTAGGGGTTGGAAGGGACCTCCAGAGGTCATTGAGTCCAACCCCCCTGTCAAGCAGGATCACCTAGGGCAGGCCACACAGGAAAGCATCCAGATGGGTTTTGAAAACCTCCAGAGAAGGAGACTCCACAACATCTCTGGGCAGCCTGTTCCAGTGCTCCATCACCCTCACAGTAAAGAAGTTTCTCCTCATGTTGAGGTGGAACCTTCT
>WTSP01000553.1:0-15487 GCA_025331215.1 Actenoides lindsayi
ATAAAAACAAAGAAATTGAATGTTATTCCAAAAGCTGCATTATCCCAGGGAATACAATTTCTTTTTTTTTTTTTCCTTTCTTTTTTTTTTTTCTTTTCTCTTATTTTGTATCTGAGTTGAAGAAAAAAGCATGTTCAGGATCTAACTTCCATACTCAGCTTCTTTTCTTCCTTATTTTTTTCCCCCCACCTCTCAAAAAAAAGAGAATAAAAAAAGCCCATCCCAAATAAATCTTGCCTGAAACATCCTACTAGACCAGCCACAATGACTTTCCTCTACCTGCTCTTTTAAAAGGGAAAGAAACAGTCCTTTATAAAGGGATACTGCAGCTTTAATTGCAACAGCTAATCTCAAGAGTTGAATAAAGATGTGATTATCACTTTTTTTTTAACTTTAAAATCAAAAGTCAATATTTTGCAATTAATAACGAGGACATTGATTTTTATTCCCTTTTTTATTTTTATTTTTTTCCTTATTTTTATCTTTCTCTTTTTTCCTCCCCTTTTCTCTCTTCCTCTCTCTCTCTCTCCCCCCCTCTCCCCTTTTCTTTTTTTCCTCTCTCCCTTTTCTGCTCGCTTTTCTTGAACTCATTCAGACCTGAGCGCTCCTAAGAAATGCCGAGCGCGCTTTGGCCTTGATCAACAGAATAACTGGTGCGGCCCCTGCAGGTGTGTATAGTTTTCCCAGACTCGCTATGGCTGATTTGCAGCTGGTTTATTTGGTACTTTCCCCTTTTTTTCCTGCCTTGTTGCTTTGTAGCTCTGTGTTGTGATCTAGAAGACACAAGGGAGTGGGACACTGCCATGAGTTATGAGTTATTGTCTCTCTGAAGGGGTTTTGCTTTTTTTTTTCGTTGTTGTTGGTTGTTGTTTTTTTTGCCTTCCTCTTTGCTGCTGCTAGCCAAAAACCCACTGTAAAACAGCATCAGCCTTAAGCCCATCTGACCCGTGGCTCAACCACGCTCCTGCCCTCCAAGCCTCCACCCAAGGAAGGTCTCTCCCAAAGCCCTTGATAACACGGGACCGAGTGCAGTGCCGACACCGGACAGACGTGTGGCCGTGTCGGAGAGGTTCTTTTGGTTTTCATTTGGCTCATTGTGAAAGTCCTGTTTTCTTTCCTGCCCTTGGTACGAGGGGAGATTACCAAATAAAACTGAGGTGACTGAAAGCTGAACGTAGCTGTAGCTAAGATGACGCAGACCAACTGAGCTCTATCCACCATTGTGTTGTATTTTTTGTGTTTACCTTATGCTAACAGATGCAAATACTCCAAAGAAGTGTCGGGCATTGTTCGGGCTTGACCGACAGAGTTTATGGTGCAAACCATGCAGGTATAATACTACCCATTAGGCCTTTGGGGAAATAAAAGCAATCTGTCCTCTTAGTGCATTTGTGTGATTTTATTTTTTTAATCTTTTTTCCCCACTCCCCACCTTTCTCTCTCCCACAGCATCAATTGCTAATAATCTTTGATCTTTGGAATTTCTTGCTAATTTAATGCCATTTTCTCTCTTTCTTTACCAATAACCTCTCCCTGGTGGTAGAACTGGGAACAAGAAAACTTGAAGTCCTTAAAGCTGGCAGTTTTTTGACTTTTTTTTATTATTTTTTTTTTCCAGATTGTCAGCAAAATGAATGTTTAGCTGGACATGTATATTTTGTCTTTCATTTGGGTCTATGTCTGCGGCCTCCAAAGGCTTTTTAAAAAGGTTCTGGAATCTGCAGCACTAGTGTTTTTCTCATGATTAGAGATGTAAAAGCCAGTGTTTACAGCTTATATTGTACTAATTTTTTTGGTGTTATCTGCAAAATTAAATTACTACCTGTAGGCTTCTATGCCTCCGTAAGGTTTACGTAGATACCAGGTTTTTAAATGATCTGATGTCTTTGGTTTTTTCTGATTTTGAAAATACTTTTTTTTTTCTAAATTTTTTTTCCCAACAAGTGAGCTGTAAATGCTTGAGCTCTAGACAAAACTAATTACAGCTTTAGTAGGACAGTTTCCAGCATTAAAAGGAAATGAAAGACATCAGAGAGCCCAAATTTCGGCAGCCCATGTTCTACTGGAGTTTAATTCCATGTATAACTCAGTACGTACTTCTTTCTTGGTGGAGGGATACCGAGTAGTTCTTTTCTCATTCCTTTTTCCTTATATAATCTCATTTGGTTAAATTTGTTGTTTCTTTGTTCTGATACAAGCAGTCTTTGAATTTGGAATATTATGATGGTAGGTATTTCAACCCAAACCACACTCTGTGCGTAGTGATTCCTCTCCCACATTTTCCCCGCTTACTCATGCCAGTCCCATGTGCTCCATCTCATTTAGAATGTAGATCAGATGTCCATTGTATTTTGTGTATGCACGCAGTCTTGTCTGTGCTTAGTGTCAAGGAAAACATGGATTGAGGGTGGGCTGTATGTCAAAATATCAGACGAGACACCAGAAATGTCTTCAAGAGATTGAATATTGTCCCACTTGAGGCATGCTAGTACCAGGGCTTGGGGTCTTAGGTGTCAGTACCAGTGTGTATGTTAAACAAGCTTTGAAAGCAGCAGTTGCTTAAAGCTTACAGGGAGAAGGGTTCAGTCCAGAAGAGCTGGGTAGCCACTTCACTGTGTCAGGTGGCTCGAATCTTATGCTAGCCACAGACTCAAATGTTTAGTTAGGCCTTCTTCTGTGGTTAGTTCACTACACATTTATCAGTGGAATCTTGTGTAGTCCAGACAGAGAATATTTGAAGCATGTCAGGTTCTGTATGCCAAGTACCAGAACCAGGGGTACATGTTTGTGTTGCTTTCTCTTTTCCTAGCTGCTTAAGTAAACAGCATACTTCTGAAACTATATTTGGTCAGCAAGGGGACTTTCTTTCAGTCTGAACAGTGCTTAGGTTACTTGTGAAGCATAAACCCTCCCTTAATGTACCAGATTTTGGTCAGAAGTCTTTGTAGAATGATAGAATTGTATTGTAGCACCTCAGAAACAACTCAGTGGTGTAGCTGATAGCTTTAGACTTACTGATACAGTCAGCTGCTTTTCTTTTTGGTTTTGTTTGTTTGGGGGGTTTTTCAATGCATGGAGGCATTTTATCACTAGGTATTAGAGCATTTCTCTCCTAATTCTGGTCCTAACCATTATAACATTGCATTTACTGCATGGTAGCATTTTGTAGCGCATCTTAGGCAGGAGATATAGATGTGCAGTTTGCTACTACAGTAGAAACTGAGACATCTTTGCTGAAAGCAACTGAATAAACCCTTGTCATCCTGTGGCTTTCACTCAAGGCAATTGCAGCATTTCAGTTTTTCCAAGGCTGTCCTGGGACTAGTTTCAAGGGCAGCATGAGCAGAGTGAGGTCTGTTGGTGTTTGCCAGACTGATGTGTAGCATTTGATGCTTTCAGAGCAACGCACAAGTGAATAATCCTCACTAGTGCTTCCGAGGGGGCATGTGTAGTATCTTCGTTCCCACTTGTGGGAGAGCAAAACTGAAGCACAAAGAATTTCTTTAATGTTTGCTTATTCCCCTTCACCAGAGTTGCCTGGTGTTCACTTCTGATAAAATTTGGCTTGCAAGGTTTGGGATTTTGCCATCTATGCCTTATGTCCCACCTAACCCTCACGTGTACATGGCCACAGATAACACATGGTAGGAATGGCACAGACTGGAGAAATGTCCCCTCCTTGAGACATCATGATTTAAATAAACAGCTTTTCAGACTAAAAGTAGCCACACTATTCAAGAGTTTAGTATTATAAAGAAGCAGAGGAAGCAATATGCTCTCTTAATCCTAGTCAAAAGAAAAAGTATCTCGGGAAGCAGACCAGTGGGTTCAGTTTTAAAAAGGTTATTAACTCTGTAGAGTCAAAAAGTCAGCGTAGACCTGATTTAAGTCTTCTTTGCCATAGCAGACTTTTCCTTTCAGGCCACAGAACTTAAATAGTATTAAAAATATTTTCTAATTTTTGGCATACCAGATTCAAACTGCCTGCAGTGAAATAACCAACTGCCTTGTAGGTTCAGAGCAGTCAGATGAATGCCTTCTGGACCACAATCAATGAGGCAGGCAGAGCTTGGGTCTCTGCTTGCAAGTTATTTTAATTTGGGGATGGGGGAGCCCTGAAGTCTCCAGATTGTGGGAACCAACCTTTCCACACAGGTATTATTGGTGAGCTTTGTGAAGCATCAATGTTCTGCTTTGCCACTGAAGCTGTACAAAAGGTCCAAACGAGCTGTAGCCCTGCTATCATTGCACAGCTGAAGCTAGGAAGTGGTGAGACAGAGGAGTGGGGAGGGGAGAAAGCAGCAGAACTGTCCTTAGCCAAGAGCCAGAGGCTTCCCACATTGTTTGTTGATAGCAGAATTAACAGGTTCTGTTATGATCCCACCAAATTAATTTTTTTTCTGTCTTTTAACGTTGCTCTAATAAAGCATGGGTTTACAGTCTTCACTTGCTGTCTTCTATCTATCTGTCTTTCTTTTTAACATTTAAGTTGCATGGTTGTCTTTTAGTTTTTAGCATGTATTGATCTGCAGGCTAATGTGGTTAAACTAATAGCCCTAACCCCTTACCTTGCCATGTGGAACATGGAGCAGAATCTGAGAGCAGAGCCCAAGTCTCTAGAGTAAGGGATGTCACAGCACTGGTCCCTCACTGACCTTGGTGAAAAGGTGGGGTGCCAGGGTTGCTCTTCCCTTCCTGGCTATGGGAGATGACATCTTTTAACTGCAGGCTTAAGGTGGTTAGATCTCCCTTGCAGTCAGGAAACATCTAGTCCTATTGCCTAGACAGCACATCTTGGTTTAACCCAAGTCAAATGCAGTTGCCATACATAGGGGAGAACACTGACAATTAGTAGCGGAGCTGGGGCACCTATGCGAGTGGGACATGTCACCCAGTGACATTCTGCTGCTGTGCCACCTCTGATGAAGTTGCTGAGCAAGGGTGAGGTATCCACTGGTGAGGGAGAGCAACCTGCTCCTGCACATTGGTGTCCAACACAGCTGAGCTTCCAACGTTTTTGTGGCAGAGCTGCTCTAGGCAGACTCTGTTATATACCTTGGTCCGTGTGACAGCAGTTCAGCACTTCCCACGGAAAGTGTGCTTGTGAATAGGAGGGTTGGAGAGCCTCTAATATCAGGGTCAAGGTGGCCCCTGATGATCGTTCTGCAAGATGCTGTGATTGTTTGCCTCATTATTTCTGTCCTGCTGCTAGAATTGTCTTGCATATACTTGGCAAGAGAGAGATGGTGTGAAACTGTCATCTGTTTTCATTGCTCCTTTACATTATTAAGTGGACAGAGGGAGGAGAAAAGATCTCTGTCGGGTCACTTATTTATTTGAAGATGAGCGGCTCTTGCGAGACTCTTATATTACCTGGTGTGAAATAAGCTCCATGTTGCTCCTCACCTTTGTACCTGTCGTCGTGCTCTTCACCTACTGAAATTGGATTCCTCTCTGGACTTACATGGATGGCCTCTCAGAGGAAAGTTCCCCAAAATGCAGGCGAGCAGCTTCCAAATCTACCACTCTCCCTTAAAACAAAAAAGTAAAACTGAGTCGATTTAAAGCCACAACCTGCAGGCCATACAACCAGTTATTCTTGTTATTTTGGATCATACTCTGTTTATCCTGTTCTTTTCCTGTTTTTTCTTCTGTTTGCTTTTGTTTGTTTGTTTTGTTTTTATTTCCCCTCTCTTGTTCTCTCTATTATATATCCCTCCTGTCTGACTCTGACATTCCTGGATTTGGTGTGGTTCTTAACAGAGGAGGAAGCAATGAGCAGTAGTTGGCAGCCGTCCTTGCCTTCAAGGGCAGTGCATCGTAAGAGACAACAGGTGACGCAGGTGTAGAGATAGCCCTGTTGAGTTGGACAGCATTATGGGACACCTTGAGATACCATCAACTATCCAGAGCTTTTATTTTATAAGGATTAAATTATTTTAATTTTACTTTTCTGGAGGAAGGTCGAGATTGTAGATTAGCTAGCACAGTGGGCTCCAAAAACATCTTATCTGATTTTCTGATTATTAACATAGCTAAAGAAAGGAGGCGGCCTGAAGAGGATGGGGTTGAAGAGACAATTGGTGAATCCTTTCCAAATCTGTTAGCTGAGGGGAGGTTCCCAAGCGGGCTCGGTGCCAAGGACACCCCGCCAGACCCCCAGGACAGCACACGGGGCGGGGGTGCCGCCCGTGCAGAGCCCAGAGTAGCTAATTGACAGCTCTTTGCTTTAGATAACTGTCTCCATCAGCGTCTCTGCCCTTTATTCACAGATAACTCTCTCCCTGTTTCTAGGAGAAAAAAAAAGTGCGTTCGCTACATACAAGGTGAAGGCAGCTGCGTCAGCCCACCCTCTTCAGATGGAAGCTTACTAGACTCTCCTCCGTCCTCCCCCGCCATGCTCGCCTCCCCCTCCAGAGACTCGAAACCACAGACTGAACAAACGCAACCCCTCTCGCTCTCATTGAAGCCCGACCCGCTGGCGCACCTGGTGATGATGCCGCCGCCATCCTCGCTCGTCCTCGCCGAGAGCGCTGCGAGCAAGCCCGGCGCCCTGCCTGCCGCCAGCTGCCCCAACGGGGCCCTGGACCACCCGCCGGCCGCCCTCCCGCCGGCCGCTGCCGCATCCCTAGCACAGCCCTCGACGTCCTCCTTGCATTCCCACAGCTCGCTGGCGGGGACACAGCCCCAGCCGCTCTCCCTCGTAACCAAGTCCTTAGAATAGCTTTAGCCTCGTTAGCCCTTTACGTTTCCTTCGGGGGGATTGAATTCTGTTGGGATTTGGGGTTTTGGCTGGTTTGGTTTTTTTTTTTCTTTTGGTTTTTTTTTTCGTTTTTTTTCTTTTCTTCTCGTCGTCGTCCGCTGTTCGTCGTCGTTTCTCGGTTTTGTTTTTAATTCGTGCCATGTGGCTACATTAGTTGATGTTTTATCGAGTTCATTGGTCAATATTTGACCCATTCTTATTTCAATTTCTCCTTTTTAAATATGTAGATGAGAAAAGCCTCATGATTCTGCCAAAATTTTTATCAACAGCTGTTTAAAGTCTTTGTAGCGTTTAAAAAATATATATATATACATAATTGTTATGTAGTTCCAATAGCTTAGTTTTAAAGACTGATTTTAAAAATTAAAAAAAAAAAAAAAAGAAGCAATTTTGAAGCAGCCCTTGCCGGAGGCATTGGTTCTTTATTATTTGTATTAAATACGAGCTTGCGAACCAATCATTTTACATCTGGTTTTTAAACCTTTAAGGGCACAACGAATGCGGTGCCGCTACTACTTCTTTTTTTTTTTTCTTCCTTGTGTGAAACAACCTTTATTGTGATGTTACTTGTTATTGTTTAAATGTACAGAAACAAAGGGTTAAAAAAAAAATGTGTTAATATACCTTGTTCCATGGTGTTGTTCTTTTTGGGGGAGGGAACGCTACTCAACAATTAAAAGTATCACAACGCTATTGGACCAGTAGTATTTATTGCTTTAGAAATTGCTTGTTGTATCTGTATGTTGTCCCTTTTTAAATGTTTTTTTTCCTTCCTTTTTTCTTCAGACATTGTATAAAGGATTTTTTTTTTTCCCTTAGTGTAAGCATCTTATATATAACAACTCATTTGTACAAGGTTTTTAAGTTTATATATAAATGTGTATATATATATTTTTTCTGGGATTTTTGTTTTTGATTTCTTTTTTTTGTGTGATTTTTTTTTTTTTTTTGCTATATGAAACACAGTTGCCACCAAATGGACACTCGCAGATGCATTTTTTCCAAGGATCAAGAGTGTAAAGAAAAAAAAAAATTGCTTTAAAAGCCATTACACAGAAAAAGACTTGAAAAATTTAGCAAGGGAATTTTTAGCAACGCTGTTTGAAAAATAGCAAGGTCCAAGTGTCTCCCATTCAGAACTGCAGCTGAATCCCCTGCGACATTAGGACTGTAGGCTGTGTGCAAAATTTTTATGTGCCAAAATTCTCAGTGACTTTTAACTTTCTCCCAACAACTTTATTATTTTTTTTTTTAATGCTGTAATTTTTTTTGTTCATCATGTTTTGCTGTGATGTTACATAGGTAGATATGTATGTAGTTTTAATGTCACCTATAACAGACGTGTTTGGTAGCAGATTGTCCGGAAAGCATTTAAAATGAAGAGGTATAAACCCTTAAGGGCCAAATTCTGTATATTAGATTATTCATAAAAGGAAAATCAGACTGCCACTTTTATGTACACTTACTACATACAGGTAGGTAGCAAACTTAAAACAAACAAAAAAAAAAAACCTAGGCATGTTGATGTTGCAAAAAACGCTGTATAAAGCTGAAAAATTGTTCATCTGTTCATTCAGTGCCATTGTAGTTGACATGAAGCGATTGTAAAACTGTCTCAGATTTTTCTCTGGTTTATTAAGATGCTAACTATTACATTTTTTGTGAATACTTTGAATGTTTCCTAACAGTTGTGATGTTACTGTTCCGTTTTATGCTCTTATTCCGATTTTCATTTTTAATGGTTTGGAAGCCATTTTTTTGTAATGAATAAATGTTCATGCTGTACAGTATCTGTAGCATGCAGTTCTGGATTAATAAAAGCAACTTAGTATGTGCAGAGAATGACTTGTCAACTCATTTATGCGTTGACTGCATTTTACTCTGGACAGGAAGATTTACAGCGTGAGTGGAAAACTTCCTCTAAAAAAATTTGTGAAAACTGGGGCACGTTGCAGCCAGCTCTGGTTGTGACAAGCCCTCTGTTTCCTTTGGGTTCCCGTGCCACTAACAGCTAAATTTGTTTTTCACTAGCCCTCTCCCCACACAGCAACCTTTTTTTATTTAAAGCAAATGACACGTGATTTGGCAAAAGACAAATAGCAGGTGAGCTGCGGTAATGTCGTCCCTCTGTGTGAGGTGATCCTGACTGGGAGTGCAAGACCTCATGACACTTTAATTTTGAAACAACTTTGTTCAACCTGATGATCCCACTAAACAGGTCTTAGGCACTATAAAGGTCACACGGAAGAAAGCTTAGGTAGCCCTAATTAGTCAAGAGTCCTTGTGCTGGCCTTAGGGTTTACCTCCTGGGTAGATTTGGGCTTGGTTTTGCTATTTTTTAAATTTTTTTAATGCAACAAGCCCTTGCAGCACGGCCTGCTCTCAGCACTGAGCACCCAGCATCCACCCAACGCAGCAATGCCTGCAGGTGCTGCAGGATGGAAGAGAACTTACACGCAAGAATTCTTATTAAATGGTTAATTTGTTTGGGATTTTTAAACTAAGTAGGGATTGAAGCTTTGTAATTTCCAGGAATCTCGCAAACGAACATCGCCATAGCCCCAGTCATCTTGGAAAATCTCAGCCATAGTAATATGTGCAACGGCACTCGAGGGCGATCGCATGCAAAGGGCTCAGAGCAGGCTCGTTTCCTGCTGCCGCGCCAGTGTACTGCTCGGGGGATGCCCTTCTCTTCGGTCTTGACGGATTCTGCGGGAAGGGTAAGTATTCTTCCTCATGTGGGAAAACAGGTGAAGTGCTTTTCTTCAGAGACCTGGGAACGGGGCCATTTTGGGAAGCCCTGCCCTGCTGCTTGCACTGTGCTGTCCCTTGCTGTGTGGGGTTCGATAAAACCAGAACTGGCTGCAAAGCGCTTGTCTGTTGGCTGCAGGAGGAACTTGCTTTGTAGAGGGGCTGGGAGGTACGGGATGAAGTACTAAATAATGTTTAAACAGAATATATAGTACTTCAAATTGTTTTAAAATATGTAAGTATTGCTTCATGTTTCCTATTAGAAGGATTAAGTCACGGTGAATTTTTTACCAGACTCCATTTATTTCCCTTGATCCAAGTCTGTCGTGGTCTAACACAACACTCCCCTTGACTTCAGTGGAACATGTCCCCACATCACCTACGACGGGTGTGTGGGTGGGACAGGCCTCTGTGATGGGGAAAAGGATGTTGCTGTGAAGCTTTTGTGGAAGATGCCGAGTCTTGTGGTTGTTGGTAGCCAGAAAATTGAACATGATTACTCTCCTGCTATTTAAGGTTTCTAGGGAATATTTTTTTTTTCTTTCTCCTAAATGTTTTGACTCTTGCTAGAACATGGCCATCCATCAGCCAGACACATGTGCTGCATCCCTGCTGGGGATAACTGCTCTCTTCTAATGTAAAACATAGTGCTCCAGAGAGATGTTTGAATGCCATGATTCAAAGGAGACACCGTCAAGGTATGATTCATATATTGAGCCAAACAGTGTGTTCTTTGCTCGCTGCTTTATTAGAAAGCCTTTAGAAAGCAGAGTCCAAAACCAGTGTTCCTGGACAAGTCGGTTTTCGTTCTGTGTGTGCGGTGAGAGAGGCACGTGTTCAAAAGATGCGTTGAGCAGAACTTGTGAGTGGCAGGTGACTAGTGCTGGGAGCTCTTGTTTATTGTGGAGAACCATTGTGTATTCCTAGGAAAGCAACCGCTTGGGTTTCCTGTAGGTTGTGCATTGGCTGTGTCCCTTGATAGGTTTGTGCCTTGAGGTTTGCCTTCAAATTTCCCTTGCTTAAAGGACCTGAGCTGGGTCCTGGGAGAAAATTACCATTGCTTATATGTACTCCCTTTGTGCCCAAGGACCCCATCAGAGCAGGTACGCTGGAAACATGATTGAAAGACAGCCCTTCCCATACACTGTAGGTGTAAAATAGTGTGAGCAACTGGCTACAGGGGTACAGCCTGATCACCCAGTTCACCCCCAGATCCACACAAGTGAGAACAACCTCCAGAGCAGGGTGGCAACAAACTGGCACACTCTGTCCCTGTATGGGGCTGCTGCAGGACAGCATGGGGCCCTGCATACAATAGGTAATTCACTGTAGCTATTGCTTCCATCTGTTTTCATGGGATAAGGCAAGGAAGCAAGTCAACGCATTGCATGTTCAGGAGACATTTATTTTCCATTAGTTTTGTAAATCTCATTTTTCACTTAGTGTATGGAATCTTAAAAAGTTTAAGCAATTGCTGACTCAATAAGGCAGTGCCACATGGTTTTAAGCTTTGCTTAAAAGAAAATAAAAAGGGAGAGAGAGACAGGGAAAAAAGAGCAATCTTTAGAGTCCTGTTCATTGCATTAGGCTATAAAAAGATGTGAAGAGAGCTCACTGTAGAATGGTTGTACAGGCCATTGCAACAATCATGAAGCCAAACAATAATAGTAAAAAAAAAATGTATGCGTGTGTCAGTGGTGCCCAGTTACATCTGGCATATGCATAGGAGCTTTACCACCTAAACCTCTGGGTAAGGGTTGCGGATGCTGTTTTGGGAGACACGCTCAAGTACAGGACCAATATTGAGCTTCAGTAGTCTTTGTTGGATAGGAAGGCCAAAGCTCCTGTAGCCTTAAAACTCTGAATATGCAAATTTGCTCAGAGATTGTAACAATTGCTATTACAAAAAAAAAAAAAAAAAAGTAGGCAGGTACTTAAGCATTCATTTTAAGATACTGTCGGAAAACAACTTGCGACCTCTAAGGCACATCAACTACAAGTTGAATGCATCCCAATCACCCATCACTGTCAATAATGTCACCAGCCTGTTTTGGGGACTCTGAGGACAGGAGTCTGCCAGGCCCTGATCTGATTTTCTTCAGGTATCAATCCAAAATATTCACTCATGAGTTGCATCCATGTCCTAGGAGTTGCTCTTTCTCTGAGATTGGAAATGTATTTAATTTGGGGTGGGAGGGTGTTAGCCTGGACCTCTAAGGCAGTGGAGATCATGAAGTTATGCTGTCTGTCCATCTGTTTGACCCTCTCCTGATAATTCTTGAATCCTCTGGCATTTTGACCTAGATTTGACAGCAGCAGTCAAGCTCTTGGAGATGATAAAGTCCCTCTGAGTTCCAGGGAAATCTCTGCCGGCACTGAGAGGAGAGGCTTTCCAGATCCGCTGCTGAAGAACAGGCAGGGAGAGCTCAGCTGTTATCCATTCTCTCTGGCAGTGTCCAGATGGCCAATTATCACACGTCTACTTCTGGACCAGCATCTGCGCTCTCCTGCCCAGCTAGCAGGCCAAGAAGATTAGGTAGGAGACATGGAGAGCATTGGGGTGTTGGAGGGAATGAGAAACATGGGAGAGAGTTAAGGGTATAGGGAAAACTGGAAATACTGCAGCTGCAATATGTAATATTATGTAAGACTGCAGCAGGGATGCAAGAGGAGGGGAAGGACAACGGGGAGATAGGAGACACATCTGTAGGACACTAGGCCTTGCTAGTGTTACTGCTCATGGAGCAAAGCTGCTCTGGAAGAGTAGATGTCATGATATTAGCAGCTCCTTATCTCCTTCCTTCCAGTTATTTGCCTGCACCAACTCACCAAAGAGAAGCACAACCCTATTTGGGAGGTACCTGCTGGCAGGGGCTCTGGCTGATCGGGCTGCAGTGTGCTGGCCTGGTCCCCCTCCAGAAAGGTCTGCAGGGTAGGAAAGGCTCAGGGTGTTTCCACAGTCCCATAGCATGGTGAGGAGCAGAGTTGAGTGTGCATGGCAAGATGGTTTTGTTGGGTTTTTTTTGGTTTTGTTTTTTCAAAAAAAAGAGGAAAAAAATACCATCTTCTTTGCAAACAAGCCCCTTTGTAGTAGCCTTTTCCCAGGCATTAACAAACATCCTGGTTCTAATCTTCCTCAGAAAATGTCTTCTTTGCTCCTTTATTTTGTGTTCTCTTTTGAATATGCTGTTGGGGTATTTTTGAATCTAACTATATCTTTATAATCTGTTTCCCGCACCCTTTCCCAGCCCCCGCTGCCTCCCTGCCTGCTCCTCCTTCAAACTTATATAATGGCACATTATACAAAATAGCTAAGCAGGTGGTATTTTTAAAGACAGTGAGTGAGCATTTTTTTGGCCTAAATTTGGAATGAAACAGATGGATTTTAAGACTCTGCTTTTTCTATGAATAGTAACCGTTGTTCTCCGCTGCCTTAAACACCAGTTTCAAGACCACCTCCAGCAACCAATCAGCACTCCGTTATTTAATTATTACAAAATTCTTAGCTCTGTCTGCTGCTGCATGGGCAAGTGGGGGGCACTGGATCAACTTCTGGAGCCAGGCAGACTTGCCAACAATAATTTTCCTTTTCCCAGAGGGATGAGGGGGCCTGAGGCGGGTTCCAAGTTCCTCCTAAACTGGCTGTTCAGTTTGGGCTCCCTGACAGAGTGCTTGAAAAGGGTTATAGAAAGGCAGATAAATGCACTTCTTGTTGCAAGCTTCCCTGACAAGCCAGGCCTCCAGAACAGTGATCTCATTCCTGCCTCATTATTAGTGGTGCCAGATTTTTTCCATTAACAGGTAATTGAGTCGAAACTAAAATAAGCAAAGTTTGTTTTATCCAATGCATTTTCTTGCTTGCTTGTGAAAGAAAAACACTTTAGAGAGGGGTTTGCTTTTAATGTTCATGGAAATGTATTTACATCTTAGAGATTCCTCTCTGCTCTAGTGTAATTAACCTGACTGGTCTTTTTGTTATCGCTGTTTTGATTTTTAAAGCAAAGACATTGGCAAGGCTTAATTCTTTCTTTTAATGGTTTTAATTCCCTGGGGACCAGCAGGGTTGAAATCTCTTGTTCTGTGCATGGCCACAAGCGTTACCCTGCTCCCGTGTGTGTGCATTTGTGTTGTGTGATTATCTTCACCCATGGCCCCAGAGGGGAAGCAGAAGAAGGAGCCCAATGGATGATTCTGGGCACCACTTCCCAGTTCACAACAAGCTTTCCCTTTCAGAGAGTCAGTGGGGACAGTGCTGGGACCAGCCAGGGTCTTCTCGCCTGATCGAGCAGGGAAACAAAGTGGCTGCCTGTGAAATGCTCATGGTCTTGCTGAAGATCATTCTTTGTTTCTAATCTATGCGGTTATGAGGGCAGAAGGGAAAAGTGTAAAACTGGGGCTACGCATCCTTCTGCTGAGATGACACTGCTTGTAGAGGACAGAAATTTCCTACCTGTCCAGGTGTGTCTGTGTGAAGGGATTGCCATGCTGTCTGCCTCTGAGCTGAGGCAGTGCCAGTACCAAGAAAACCTGAGCAATTCTTCAACCAGCAGCTTCAGGCTTCCCTGTGCAAGCAGTAGGCCACCACATCCCTCTTCTCAATGGCAGGAGAGCTAGCCCTGCCGTGGGTGAAAGGCAAAGCCCTCAAGAACAGTGTGTAAAATGCTGCAAGCCCTTGGGAATGAGAATGTCCTGCAGAGAAGTTACTACCAGCATGGATGTGTTCCCATGTTCTGAGGCATCTCCCTGTTGCATCCTAATCATCTGGTGCTGGGCTGCTTTGGGGGACTCTGGGCCACCCTACACATCAAGCAGCGAATTCCCTCTAAAATCCATGGGACTGATGCCCAGAAGACCTGTTTTCTGACCTAGCCTGGGCATCTGAGACAAATGCTTGTGAGGTCTGACAAAACAGGTGCCTCTTGTTTGTATACCCCACCTGTGTCCTGCAACAAGCAAAACCCTCAGAGACTTTGCATCATTTCAGCTACAAGTTTGACAGGAAATGGTTAAAGATGCTGAAAAGCAGACAAATCTCATGTTTGTGGCTTTGCTCTTATAATTCTCTTTTGGGCTATCCATGGATGTAGGCACCTGCCCGCTTTACCCTTGTGAAAGAGGCCATGTTCTCCAGCAACACGAGGACTTGAGCACTTTGCCCGCAGACTGACATCCTTGTATCGACCATATTTTTGTGTGACCTCTTCTCCAGCCCGTTGCGGTGGAGCAGGTAAAGGTGGTGGGAGGTTGAGCCAGGAGGGTGCGGAGAGTGGGCTGTGGGGTGGGGGCTGCTGCCTGTCCCGCTGTGAGCCCGCAGCAGGGCAGGGAAGCGGGAGGCTGCAGAAGTGCTGAGCGTGGCAGCCCTGCCTGCCTGCTGAGCGCTGCCTCTGCCTAGTGTCCCCTGGGCTCTGAGAGGCCAATTACCGATTCACGGAGCCTGTTTCAGCACAAATGGGACCTTCAAAGAGTTGGGAATATTTCTGGGTTTGTTTTCTTTTCTTTTTTTTTTTTTTAATGCCCTCCTAAAAAAATAGAAGCAGAAAGACCCATACTTTAAGGTCAAGTACATAATTGTTTCTAACAGGATTTTCAAACATTGTCTCTTCCTCTGGGCAGGTATGGCTGGGTCAATTACCCTGACTACCCGATGACAGAAGTGAGACACAATAACCCCCATCTGCACTTGAACACATCCTCTCTAAAGTAGAATTTAAAGGACGCTTTCTTTTGTTTAATCACACAACTTTGTGGGGATATCTGGATGGAGAATTTAGCCAGCTTTCATCTCATGGAGGTCTGATGCTGAGATTTCTCTGGCAGAGAAGCCTTTGCATCCAGTTCTGGAGCCCCTATTACAGGAAGGATATGGATGTGCTGGAACGTGTCCAGAGAAGGGCCGTGAGGATGATCAGAGGGCTGGAGCACCTCTCCTATGAGGACAGACTGAGAGAGTTGGGGTTGTTCAGTCTGGAGAAG
>WTSP01000553.1:15587-49536 GCA_025331215.1 Actenoides lindsayi
TTAGAATTAAATCTATCCAGGGAGATCAAGGGGAACAGCAAAAATTCTATAGGTATATTAATGGTAAAAAGAAGCCTTCGGAAGTTGGGAGCCCCCTCAGAAAGGAAACGGGAGAACTGGTGACAAGTGATATGGAGAAGGCCGAGGTTCTCAGTGACTTCTTTTCCTCAGTCTTCACTAGCAAGGGCTCCAGCCACATTCCCAGAATAACAGAGGATAATGGCAGGGGTTGTAAGAAAGAACTGCCCATTGTAAGTGAAGATCAGGTTCATGACCATCTGATGAACCTGAAAGTGCAAAAGTCCATGGGACTCAACGGGATACACCCACGGGTACTGAGGAAACTACGGGATGAAGTTGCTGAACTGCTCTATTATATTTAAAAAGTCATGGCAGTCTGGTGAAGTCCCCACTGACTGGAAAAGGGGAAACATAACCACAATCTTCAAAAAGGGAAAGAAGGATGAACCAGGGAACTATAGGCCAATCAGTCTCACCTCCATGCCTGGTAAGATCATGGATCAGATCCTCCTGAAGGCAATGCTGAGGCAGAAGAATAACAAAGAGGTGACTGGGTACAATCAACATGACTTCACCAAGGTCAAATCGTGCCTGAAAAACCTGGTGGCCTTCTATGAGAAGGTCACAACATCAATAGACAAGGGAAGAGCAACTGACATCATTTACCTGGACTTGAGCAAAGCCTTTGACACTGTCTCTCATGACATTCTGGTCTCCAAGCTGGTAAAATACAGGTTTGATGGATGGACAATTTGGTGGATAAAAAACTGGCTTGATGGCTGCTCCCACAGAGTGGCTGTCAATGGGTCCATGTCCAAGTGGAGACCAGTGACAAATGGAGTCCCTCGGATCAGTACTGGGACCAGTCTTGTTTAATATCTTTGTCAGCAACATGGACAGTGGCAGTGAGTTGCACCCTCAGCAAGTTTGCCAATGACACCAAGCTGTGTGGGGCGGCTGACATACTGATGGGTAGGGATGCCATTCAGAGGGACCTTGACAGGCTGGAGAGGTGGACCCATGTCAACCTCATGAAGTTCAACAAGACCAAGTGAAAGGTCCTCCATCTGGGTAGAAGCAATCCCAAACACCACTATAGGCTGGGCAGTAACTGGTTTGAGAGCAGCCCTGAAGAAAAGGACTTGGGAGTACTGGTGGATGAGAAGCTCAACATGAACCCTCAGTGTACACTTGCAGCCCAGAAGGCCAGTTGTATGCTGGGATGCATCAAGAGAAACGTGGCCAGCAGGTCAAGGAAAGTGATTCTCCCGCTCTACTCCACTCTTGTGAGACCTCACCTGGAGTACTGTGTCCAGTTCTGGAGCCCGTATTACAGGAAAGATACGGACATGATGGAACATGTCCAAAGAAGGGCCACAAGGATGATCAGAGGGCTGGAGCACCTCTCCTGTGTTGACAGACTGAGATAGTTGGGGTTATTCAGTCTGCAGAAGAGAAGGCTCTGAAGAGCCCTTATTGTGGCCTTCCAGTATTTTAAGGGGGCCTACAAGAAAGCTGGTGAGACTTTTTAGGATGTTGGGTAGTGGTAGGACTAGAGGGAATGGATCAAAACTAGAGGTGGGTAGATTCAGATTAGACATTAGGAAGAAGTTCTTCACTATGAGGGTGGTAAGACACTGGAACACATTGCCCAGAGAAGTGGTGGAAGCCCCATCCCTGGAAGTGTTTTAAGGCCAAGCTGGATAGGGCTCTGAGCAACCTGATCTAGTGGGAGGTGTCTCTGCCCATGGCAGTGGGATTGGAACTGGATGATCTTTAGGGTCCCTTCCAACCCTGACAATTCTATGATTCTATAAATCAGGTGAGTGACATGGGCACTATGGTCTTGCAATGGCCCTTGTCTGGGCTGAGGTGTAGAGTCCACGTGGGGAAGATGTAGTGTGTACAAAGGAGCATATCAAAAATTGCCTGTTAATGGCTGAAATGAAACAAGATGCCGAAATTGTATCCCTAGTAGTCTGGGATATGCATTAACCAAGTCCCTCAGTTTACCTGTCTCTAAAATGGCTGTAAAAAAGATGTAGTCATGAGGCTTGTACATCTCTTATTCTCTGTAATAAGCACACTCAGGAGCCGCACAGCAAAATCAGGGTTGTCACGACAGTGGGAGATGAAATTCCTTCTCCAGTCACTCATTGAAGCATATTTGCTTCTCACTGGATTTTCTGGGATATTCCTTGTTGTACCAATGATGTGTTCTAGTTCCCTGTGTTTACTGCATGAATTCTTCTGAAGCCAAGCCAAGTGGCTTGCTTTTATAAAATTCTCCTCCTCTGCATCATGAGGGCTGACAAAGAACTTGGATTAGTGAAAATCCATTGAACATATTGGCTCCACCTCAAATTGGTTCATTTTGAGAGATATTTTTTCTTTTCCCTACCCTCTTTACATTTTTTAAGTGATTTTAGATTAACAGACATCACTCAGGTGTAGGCAATACACAGATAATGAAGATTTATGAAGCTGTTCCTTTGCAAAGCCTTCTGTTTAGTCAGAAACCACCCACAGCTTGGACAACAACAGTACAGACCTCTTTGAACTCTGTTCTTTCTTCAGACAGTCTTCAGACTACTCAGACCTGGATGAATGAGCTGAGGGATGTGACAGCTGCCCTGCCTCCTCCTTCCTTCAGATCCTTTCTGTTCCATTCAGACTTTACAGTGTTCATCACTGATGCATCTCAGCATCTCAGGTTCCTTTCAAGAGTCACCAGATTTACCTGTTCTGCATTTCATGTGTATGTCATAGTAGCATCCGCTCCACCTCACATGTTTGTAACCTGATCCAAAGGACCATTTCTGGGTTGAGTTTCACATCTGGAGGGTATTTGTTCAAGAAAGGCATCTATTAGCAATGAATATAACGGTAAGGCAAACTACTTCAGGTCAGCCAAGACCAACAAGATGTGGCCTAGTTGAGCAGACCTAGTGATGTGGAAGAGGGCACGAGGACTGGTTGTACAATATCAATGACTTTAATAACCTAATAGGTTCAGTCAAGATCTTCAACTTGGGTATTAACATCTTTGAACTTTGTACTCGCATCTCTTTTCCGCGATAAAATGCCAAAGATTTCCAATGGTAACTCATGGCCTTGGGTGTCCATTTGATGGCCCATTTGATGAAGAGGGCTGGATTCCTTTCATTTCTGGGAGAAAGGAGTATGTGTAAATTGTCTCAACTTCAACTCTAAAACCGAAGCCAGAACAATCAGTAGCTACTACTAAAAAATCTACAGTGAATTTAATTTAATCCATAAGATACATTTAGCACCCCTTTGGTACTGCATAAAATAGTGTTTTTCATGTTAGAGAAGGCAAAAGGAAGAGATGTACAAATAATTCTTTATCTTAGTAACATTTAAATATGCTCAAGTTTTACCATTCCATATGAGTCCTTTGGATTTGGTCTAACCTAAAAATCATATTTACTCAATCTTAAATATTTTGGGGGCATTTCCCCACCCCCCTCCCCGCTGAATATACCTGTCTTTTTTAGTGGTGATGTTCTGGCTAGTTTTCTTTACCCTAACAGAGGTGACTCTGCAGCACATTTCTTTTGACAAAAAACCACACAAAACCAACACGGACCAGTTAACACAGGTGACATCTTTAAACTTGAATACATTTTTTCACTATAAACGCCACCAGTCAACTTTCGTGTAGGTAGGTTTCCATTGTTAGTTGTCAAAGTCTTCTTGAGTGGATTTCCCACTGTGTCACTTTTGTGTGAGTCAAATCAAGATTATAGGTAACAGAGAAGAAAAAGAAAAAGAAGAGAAGGTTAGACCCTCATTTTAGAGTTTAAGAAAAATCTACCAGCAGGTTGCAGTTCGAGTTGGTAATATACATGAAAGGGGGAGTCCAAGCCGTGTCACAGGTATCACTGTATCAGGCTTTCAGGAAAAAGCATACAAAACACATATTGTAGTGGTCACACACAGAGACATAAATTTAGGAACAAGATCTGCCTTAGCTTGAACATAGTCAGCTCTGATAATAAGGAACAATGGACTGAAGCTATTATGAAACGAAACCCAGGTGTCTGAATGGAGGGAGCTTTTAGTCGAGTTCTCCTGGAATAAAAAAAAGTCTAACTTTTTTCACAGATGTGTGTTGTCCTAATTTTTCTCTGTTCTTGCTTTAGAAGACAGCTGATTTTATTGGGGATTTGATTAATGAATATGATTAAGGTGTTCCACACTGAAATTTTCTGGAGTAACATTTAAATTTTTTTTTTCATTTGTTTTGTCTTTTTTGTCTTAAATCGTTTCCTTTTCATAGGGATTTTAGCTGTGCAAAGAAAACACACTAAAGTATTCCCTGTATCATATCCATGAGTAGCCAGGATGGATTTCAGATACTTTATAATAATTTGGATAGTTTCTAGACTTACATGAGTGGTGCAAAAATATCTCTAGAAGTGTGATATTTGTCAATTCACTTTGTGAGATTGTCAGAAACAACCTTAAGGAAGTGAATATGTAAGCCTAGGCAAAAGCTTGATTTACAGCAAAAATCATTTGTTTGACACTTTGTCTTGACCTGTATGGGATGTCAAGAGACTACTGAGACATGTCTAAGAAAGCTGGAGGACTGGCAGAGCAGAAACCTTCAGTGGAATTTGAAGAGTCCTATAACATAAGGCAAAGCCCGGGTTGTCAGAGGTATCTGATGATGTTAGACCTCCAGCTGTGGAATTTACAGGTAAGTTTGACTTTTTATCTCAAAAAGATTATAGGTACATTCTAGGTTTGAGACATATGTGCGTAGGTCTTTGGTCAGAAAGACCTTTTCTCTTTGCTGTGGTGATTATCTCACATGCTATCCAATTTTATTATTGCTAGGAGTAAAACAACTTAATATGAGAAATTTGTCTTTTACTTTTTGTCTTAACCATGGACCACTACCATCCAATGGAAACCACTGTATCTGATCCTCTTGAAGTAATCATGTTGGGTCCTTACCATGTAGCACTGTACTCCCAGAGTTTTGCCTAAGGGCCTGAACATTATGGGAACCCCCCCTCAGGGATTCAGCTGTATGGAATACTGTTCTCTTGACTTGAAGAAGCAACCAAAATATCTGGAGAACAAATAAGGTTGAGCTAGCCTTCTCTTTGGATCAAACAGGGCTTCCCTCCCCTGCAGAATCAATGGCAATTAACTAGATTTGCATCAGAGTTTTAGTCAGTAAAAGGTTAATAGTATTAAGCATGAATATTTTGGCCTATTGTGCAAAACATACAAATATTCAAGGGTGTTTGCACTGAGGCTTTTGGCTGGACCTCTATAAAGATACAAGCAAGAAGCCAAACATATGTTGTGGTGCTCTAAGCTTTGATTCTTAATCATGTTCTGTGCTTGCGTTCAGAGGTTTGCTTTGGGACCATCTCCAGTGCGAGAAAATATGACAGAGAAATCAAACACAGAGGTTATGCACAACGGTGCGGTGTTCGTATCTGAAGGGGAGCTTTTGTAAGCACTAACATTATTCTTCTTTTGACAGTAATCACGCATTTTCACTTGGTTTATCTTAACTGGGAATAACCCCTAAGACAGGATGTCTCCGGGCACTTCAGAGAAGTGCTTTTTTTGAAGGCAAAGGAAATAACGTTACAGGGCTGTGCCTCACATCTCTTCGACTGTTAACAATCCTATAAATACCACTGCCGAGTGCAGTGTGTGTCCATGGTCTCAAGTGTAGCTGCAGCGCCTGGCTCGTAGCACAGGAACATTCTCTTGATCTAGGAGAATGTTTCCCAGCTTTACTAATACTTGTCTCCCTGACACAGAGTAAACCAGCTCTGGCAGGCCATATAAGAAGTCCCTGGATGGACATGTAAACTAGGCAATATGTCATGGTATGGGAAAAATCAGGTACCAGCTGTCACAAAGAGTGAATTCTGAAAGAATCCCAGGAACAAAAAAAGATGAAAATTAGGGGTTTCGGATGGGCTTGTGGTTTTTTTTTAACCTGACATTATTCTCATCCATGGCTATGAAACTTTCCATGTATGCCTTTTGTACTTTCTCAACACATCACCCTTTTACCCATTCTGTTTACCAGGAATGAGGGCTTACTTGTAAGTTGAACTTTCTTTTTCTTTCCCCTTTTCTATGCAGAAAGGTTCCTCTTCCTTAATTTTGAAGTTTCTTATTAACTATTTAAAATACTGTAATGGAAACAATCAATCAGTCTATGGCTGTAAGTGTAAAAATTAACCAAAATCCCCATAGGCTAATACTAAAATGCATTTCGTATCTTTTGGAACTTTTTGCACTTTGTAATTTGCTAAGTATAAGGGAACGTACTTCACTGGATAGATCTAATATCTGATATATCTGCAAAGGCAAAGCCGTGAAGTCAATGGAAATATTTCAGTAACATGAGGTCAAGATTCCTGCGGAAACAGAAATCAGTCTTGTCATCTCTTCTTCCTCACACGTGCAACTTCATTTACCAATGCACATTACTGTCCTATGACTGCTGAGGCACATGGCAGGTGTGAAAATCTGATCTATCAGCTGTTGAAGCCAATGGATTTTGATCACAGCTCACTTTGCATTGGGATCTAAAAGGTTCTTCCTGAAGAAAATGTCACAAACTATTGGTCAGGAACTTACAAAGGGAAAATGGAACTGAATTTAGAAAACATCCCTCACCAGCAGAGAACATTGAGAGCAAAAGAGCAGCGGCAGGAAGAACATCATCCACTGCTGGCCAAACTGTAAGATAATTAAACCAGAAATAGCATGGGGCAAGAAAGAGGCCAATTAATTCCATCGGAAGGATGACATCTAGTAGTTCAAGACAAGAAGGAAGCACTGTATAAAGTGGAGATGAGCATGGCAGCCTGCCAATCTATCACAATCTTCTTTTATTTAAGATGCTTATTAGTATCTTATATTTCAAATTAAATATTTATAGTTCTGTTAATAGCATGCAGGAAGGGGACCTATTCCAGAGAGCAGTCTGTACCACTGATGTAAATTAGATCAGTGAAACTTGGGATATTCATGCTTGCAGTCTTGTCATCATTTGCATTTTGGGGCTGTAGGCTGGGATGGCAGCTAAGCTACCTTTAGGCACATTACTCTCCTCTCCATGAATGGGTGTACCTCTTACTTTCCTGCAAAGTGTTTTGTCTGTACCAACTGTTTTGGGCTTCAACACGTCTTTTAAGCGATCCTGTGTTGTAACCTTCATGGTTGGCAGGCCTGTGTCTTTATTCCCGTTCTCCCACATGGAGACTCCTGCAGCTTTTAAAGGAGTTGCCCAAGGACATGCAGAGAAGCAGTGCCAGCTTTGTGAATATCCAGCCCCACCATTCTTATTAGATTCCATGAAAGATGAGAATAGTCCCTTTGATGCTTTCAGTGAGTGCTGAAGCCTTTACCAATGTTGTGAAAGGTCATTAGAGAAGAGCTGGGGGCCCAAATTCAACAGCTACTCGTGGGAATGGTCCATGGGATGTGGAATTAGTCCAGGAGAAAATGTGAAAACAGAAATGATTTATATTGAAATGAGGGTTATGAAGACAGCAACGACCACTGAAATATACACAACAATAACTCTGAACAACCTCTCTCTGGCACACTCTGCTGTGCCATCTTTTTAACCCTGGAGGAGGTAACTGGGAGGAGAGATTTAGAGCAGATCTGTGGGACTGATACGAGTGAATGAACCTGACTTCCATCTAGGTGCTCCTGGGTTCTCATCAGACGTTTTCAAGGCATAGGGGAAACCATCCTGCTCCTCTGTGATCTGCTCCCTGGGATACAGTTAGCAGGACAAAGCAGTCATTCTCTTTTTCTCCCATGGTAAGTGGTCTCTGCCCTTTTGATTTTAAATATATGGGGTCTTTCCAGAAGGGTAGTGCGAAATGTCAAAGAGATAATGTATTTAAGCATTCGTCTGGTTTGCAACCATTTTATACCCACCACACAAAGACATAGAAGGATTCTCACTCATTTCTCTGCACTCATCATGCTGCCATTGTGGGACCAGAACATAATGAGATGAATAGGAAGCATTTCCACAGCATGAGCAATGTAGGAACATCATTATTAATGTTCGTACAAAATATCCCATCTCTACATGATGTCTACATATCTGAGATACAGCCTTCTGCCAGATAGAAAAAACCATGACCATCCCACAGTGATCTGTTACTTAATGGAAAGTCTGCTCAAATTTCAGTTTAAATTGCATTTATTATTTATGTCTCAAGTACAGAGTATGTATACTGAGTATGTTTTCCCCTTATAGTGCTGGAGGATTAGTAGTTTCCATTTAAATTGGCAGATATTGGCCCAGAAGGATGTTGAATGTGTCCATATTCAATATTTTCAAATTCTAAAAGTCCTTTGAAATCAGTGCAAAATTTATAATCAAGTAAGTAACCTTTTCTATATATACTGAGGTGCACGTTTTTGTGAGACTGGGGTCAGGGGCCTTCAGCTTAGCTTCCAGCCCCTATCCTTCCCTCTCTGGCTCCTGGTGGGTTAAGCAAGCACTCGTCATGGGTGAGTGTGCCAGCCTGGGGGCAGAATCCATAAGGATGGGGTTCAAGGGGATGTACAAGGGCAAAGATGGACAGTTGTATGTGTGGTGTTGGAGGTGATGTACAGTGGGGTGGTTGTGGTGGCTTTACCTGCAGGTAAAACACTAGATAATATTGTAGATTACTCTCCAGCAGGAGTGGTTTTCAAATATAATCTTGACATCTTTGATAGTTAATTTCTGACATTTGTTATCTGTGACTTGTTCACAGGCAGCTCATTGCAGATGCTTAGTGCTCAGCAACCTGTGTGTGATGTCTCTTGAGCTTGCTTGGGTGGGCTGCAGGCCACCAGGCAGGAATGGGTGCCCATAGCACTGCAGATCGCACTGGCACAGTGAATTCAGGTATTTGAATAATTTGTTGCCGAGATATTTGGATGTATCTGACAAACTTTGTGTTTCAGTTGCTTTTTTTTCTAAAGCCTTGGAATGATGTAGTTTAACTTCTCACACTAACTCATTCATATTCATATTTGCTATAGTAGACATTTTGAATGCTTTACTTAAAGCTGCTCCCAGAAGTACAGAGTGGAACAGATGGTAGAAAGAGCTAGGAATTTTCTTGATATTTTATGGGTTGGACAACAACCACAACCTGATCCAACAAATTTTCTTGTTCTCAAACATTTTACTGTCAATACACTCCTCAGGAATGTACTCAGAGTTGTTTGGGGACATGGAAAAATATTTACCTCAGCCTTCCACAATTTATTACTTATTGTTTGAAAAAGTTGCCTCTTTTCTGTGCCAACATTTATCATCTTGGGAAACATACTGGAATATAGCAGTGATATTAAACAATAATATGCTCTTTGCTGGGATAAAATAATATTGCTGGGCCACTGCAGAGGAAGCCAAAAACCACATGTGAAATGGTTCCTTTGGAAGGGCAAAAAGTCTCAAAGTTTGTTAGCAAATAATTTAGCTAGTGGTGCAGACATCAAATGGCTTCGGCAGCACTTGCAAAGCTATTCTGAATATGCATTTCCCCTGGAGTGCCGGTGCACAAAGCCACTGTAATGAAGGTTAGAACTGTAATAATAAGAGTTCCTCACCAGTAAAAAATAATAATATAATAAAATAATAAAAAAAACAACCTTGCGGAAGCATTAGGGGAAGAAAGGATTGACTGTGTGAGTCTTTCAGCAGTTCACATTAATTTAACTTCTGTTTGCACGGCCCTGAATTAGGGGCTGCCTTAGCTCCTGGGCAAGGGTGGCAGCTCAACATTCCTTATTCCTTCTTCACCTTGGCTGGAGAGGGAGAGGCTGCCATCCCTCTTCTCCAGTCTTTTCTCCTATGAGCATTTTTTTTACACAGTCATACATCTCTACCCCAGCCTCCCAACTAATTTCATGCTTTCTCTTATGCAGTCCCTTATGTTTGGTGGAGATTTCCCCTATAAAACTGCACAGTTATAAATGCAGCATTCTTTAACTATTTCTCTAAAATCCCCCCCTTGCTGAGCTGCCTATGAAATACTTGATAAGAGCTACACAGTCCTGTATGTGTAGTAAAATGAGTGTCCTCAAGGACTTCCTCACTATCTGGTTGTGTCTGTCTACTACCTCTTGTTGTAGGATGCCCAGTAAGTTTAGGGGAGGAGAGACCATATTAACTGTAGAGCTTCAATGCAGCCTGCTACAAGGAGCCCTTGAAGCTTCCTCTGTAGCCCATAAATCAGATGAATGCAAAACAACAGCTAATCTAAGATGTATCTTGAATCACTCCTCTCTACTGAGTGGACTTCAGCTTGCTCAGCTGGGTGCCTGAAGCTCTGTGCTCCTCATCAGCTGAACTTGATACCTCCCAAATGGGGCATCTGCAGCAGGACCCTCTTCAGGTCCCCTTTGGTTGTCCCAGGACCACATAGGCATGCAGTGACCAGTGTTGGGACAGTTGAGGGGACCTCAGCATGGAGGGGGCTGCAATTTTTCCAGGAGTTGTTGGGGTGCAATTTCACCATTTCAGCTGATTGCTCTGTGGGTTGTACACCCATTTTGGCACAACGCACGGTACGTTATTTAACCTTCTAAAGACTTGCTCGTCCTGTGGGTGACCTCACATACACCAAAGAAAAATACAAACTTTACTTCCCTTTTGATAGATGCAAAGGGGAAAAGAAGGGGGGAAAGGATCATCACTGTGTTTGGAAGGAGAAGAAACAGCATTAGAATGGACGGGTAAGCTGAAAGGGATGGAGCAATTCTCAAAAAATATTAATAACTACTAATAAAGGCATATTTGAATAGCGAATTTAGTTGTGAAGGATCCGAAGAGCCCTGCATGTGCTGGAATTGTCCTGGCCCACCTCTGAAGTGCTCCCACCTAAAGAGCAGGGTGCCCCAGTTTCTTGAAAGCGCGCTCTGGACTCGACACAAGGTGTGAAACAAATCTTTGAACCCTGGGTGCTTTGCCCAACGCCTGTTCCTTTATTAGAAACCCAGAAGCCAGCATGGAATAAGCAGGGTAGCAGTACAGCGCGGCACATTTTTATAGCAAGGCCAAATCTTTATTATGCTTCTTGGCCCAGTTTAGTGGAGAACACTGCTGGGCCTGATTTCAGTTTTGATATCATACACTGAGGCTGCAGACCCTTAAGAGTACAAGCTGGAGAAAAGAACATAGAAAATGTTAGGAATGAGAAAAGGCCATTCAACACATTGATGCTTGTCTCTTGTAATACAGCGTTTCCCCCAGGATAGCATCTAATTGCTTCTTGAACGAGCCCACTGTCTTTGCCTCAACAACCTTGCCCAGTAGGCCATTCCAAACATTTATTATTCTTTGAGTGACAAAGCACTTCCTTATGTCTCCTCTGAATTTGTTTTTGAACTTCCATTTATGCCCCCGATCCTGTCATCTGTGCAGTATCAAAAGTAGTAACATGCATTGATATTATCCATTCAGCTAAGATTTTTGTATACTTCAGTTAGACCCCCCTTAAATATCTTTTTTTTTTTTTTTTTTTTTTTTTTTTTTTTTTTTTTTAAAGTTGAATAGATTGAGGGTTTTTTTCACCTTTCAGTAACTTCTACAATTTTATCCTGGAACCAAGTTGAGCAAAAATATTTGTTAAAGCCTGGCTTACATTAGACCACACTGAAAGGATGTATAAAGTGTACTATAGAAATATATTTCAGTAAGTTCCCACACATACTTTTGGAGACTAAAATACCATTTAGTTTCCCTGATGCTTGTGTCTAGTTATTTTGACAAAGGTTAATTAGGAAGACAAGAATAAAAACCTTGATATAAAATTTGGAAAAAGCTGATGATCTCTGAATGTTTCCATTTACACTGCAGGCTTCCTTCCCCCACCTCTTTTGTCTTTCTCCAAGTAGTGATTTTTAATTTTTTTTTTAAAGAGAATTGTTTATCATATGGGTTTCTCCTTGTGATGATGCTTTGCAGAATCTGTATGAAGAAATGTCAAAATTCATCTGCATTCCCCTCAAAAACCACAGAATCAAACAGTCACAGGTTCAGCCTTCATCCACCACCACAACTGAGGTGAATAGTTCATTACCTTTTTGGATGAAATTCTAAGGCATGTGTTACGCAGGAGGCCAAAACCAATGATCTAATGGTCCCTCCTGACCCTAAAAAATATCTACAAATAATGATTATAGATGAAATATATATGCTTTGCACAAAGTCAAAACCAGCAGACTTTGGGTGGGAACAAGAAATTAAGGAAAGGAATTTTACCTTAGACCTTTCCCAGAAGCTGGACGAACAGCTCCGAGCATGAGCCTGACTGCAGCAGTGACTGCTTATTCATTGTCTCTCCGTTTTTTTTATTATATTAACAATGTGTTTGGTTGGGGGTTTTTCAGGCCATCTGTACATCTTTTCATTTTCTCTGAATATCTTCCTGATGCATTTATAGGAATGTGGGATCCGAGCGAGGTGGGCGGGTTGTCCCTTCAGCATGTGGCTGAGCTGGGATTATTTCCTCATGGGCTCTTCATGAATATAAACACATCCTTTCCACAACAGCACCGAGTTTTGCATCAGGTAAATTAGTATTGGGACTAATTAGTTTATGCACAGCACTAGCATCATTTACAGTTTGGAAATCAGTTTGTTCAGCATCATCTTGTGTATTTTCTTGCACAGGGTTGCACTGTGGGACCCAGACATGATGCTGGATGCATCTACTCTGAGCAAGTCATTCTCCTTTCCCCTGGTTGGGATCATAGCTGTCAGTCACTGCTGTGCCAGTGTTGTGTTGGACTGTACTGGATCTTCTGGGGGTAATGAACAGATCATCCCGTAAGTTTCATGAAAATATTTGTTCTGTTATACTATCAGGGAGAGAAAACTGACGTATGAGACGGTAATTATCGGGATCACACTTCAGTTCTTCTCTGAAAAATCTGTACAACATTTGCTTTGCTGCAGGCCCTGGGAATCTCCCATGATTTGTCAAAAAGTAATTGTTGGTGGTATAACAAATTTGTTATTCAATTCCCTAAGTGTTCTGGGTTGTATGCAATCTGGAAAGCTGATTTGTTTATATTCATATTTTTGCTATATTCCCTTACCCATTCTTTGTCATTATCTTTATTTTTACAGGTTTATTTTTCTCCAGTGTGTTCTTGTTGTTCAAACTTTGTGTTTGTATATTTATTTAAAGGCAGATTTCAAAAGAGTTCAGTTTCTCGGTTTACTGAAGGATTCAACTTCTCGCTAGTACTTCATCTCCCCTGGTATTTTTGCAAATGCTCTTGTACTCCTTACCCATCTATCTAGTGTTAACCTCTTTGGTCTCTTTGCTGCTCACATCTGTTGCTCACAAACCACAGACTCTTGGTTTTGAACCACAATCCCCTTATATTCAGCATGTCTTTGGACATCATCTGCTCCTTGTTCTGCACCTTTTTTATTACAGAGGAATTCTGAGGCTTCTTGAATTGAACTATTTTTAGAAGACTCAAACATTTTTCTGCACAGATAGATTTTTTTACCTAGGAGGGTTTAATTCCTACACCACCTAACACTGCTGCCAGAAGCTGAGGGCCTGAAGCTGGGCACCAATAGTGCAGGGGCAAGGTACCAACCTGTGGCATGGAAAAGCCTAGACCAAGACTTTCTTCTCTCTCTGGCTTCCTCTGGGGTTCTAGCAAAGTCATTGAATCTTTCTGCTTCAATACCATATCTGTACAAATGCTGATTTAAACCCCTCTATAACGTACAGCTACAAAGAGACTGTTGGAAGTGGCCAAGGGTGGCAGACACCTTGCAAAGGGCTTTGCCATCCAAGCTATACCACGGCCTGGCATGAAAGTGCCATTCTTCTGCTTCCCGCAAAAGTCTTCCTCACTCCACATGCAGTGAGATCCCACCAGGTGAACCTACAATGAAAAAGACATCTGCCACATCCCTTGGATCGGAGCTGCCTGTGGGAAAGAACATCTCTAGGACTGAGACCATGATAGGTCCATGTCCTGATGGAAGCAATGCAAAAAGGCCAGTGAGGCTTTCGTTATCTTTGGCAACATTTTCTTTCCATTCTGTCCAGCATTTCAGATTGTTAGGGCTGCTTGTCCTGTCAGACCTACCAAATATAACTAGAGCATTCACTGGATTTAAACATTTTCAAGTGTTTACAATCACATCTCCTCCCCAGGGGGATCTCCAAGCTGCACTGCTTGCTGTATTGTCTTTGGCTGGGTCTTTAGAGTTTCTGAATTTATGCGCTTAAAAATCAATGAGCCTTGGTTAGACAAGAACCCAAACACTGTGACTTCTTACTTGGGTGACTCCACTCCTAGGATTTCAGAGAGATTATGAGAGATATAAATAAACCTCAGTTTTGTAGCCGTCAGAGTTTTTATCAAAATTTTACGTCGATTTAACGTTGCAGGACAGATATGTTGTGTGAATCACACTTGAAACCATAGGTAGTCTTTATGTGGTAAAATCTGAGAAGAAAAATTAAATAATAAATGAATTGTAGCTGAGGTTTCTTAGGCCTCTGGTATCCAGTGAGAGCTAGTGACAAAGAAGCCCATGGTAATGAAATGCCCGGTTGTATAAATATTATCACTCAGCTCTGGGCTATTTTGCACCATGTAGATCTCATGCCCTGTAGCTCCCCAGGGCAGTTGGGTGGCAAATGCAAGCGTGCAGATATGTCCACAGCCAGGGCTGTCCTCTCTGCACAGTGGGCAGCATGAATGCAAGCTTTCTTCTCTTCTGGACTTCAGAGCTCCCCAAAGGCTCGTTCAGGCTCTTTGAAAGTGAAACGAGCAGAATTCGGACCTTTGCTTAAAATATAGCCAGGCCATACCTAAAGTTGTGTACTGGGACACCCACACTCAGCTGTGGGCCACGTGGCTGAAGTCCTCATCATGGGCTGTCTCTCTGCTGCAGTATTTTGTGTCAAGCTGAAGCAAACAGGACTTTTCCTTCTTCTTTGAAAGAGCCATAGAAGAGGCTTGAAGAGGTGGAAGAAACCACCAGAAGAAATCAGGGTGGAAAAAAGGCTAGTGAGAGAAAGAAAGAGACTGAGAAGGAGAGGCAGAAAAGGGGGAGAAGTAGCTGTCTCTCTCAACAGTCAAGGGACTAGGTGATGTACCATCTCCCTCTCAGTATAAAGAGGTTGTGTGGGAAGGGAGAGATGACAGATAATATATCAAAGGAAATGAATTGCAGTATTAAGATCCTGACTTTGCTTTGTCAAATTTGCAGGTGATTATTGTATAACTCTCTACAGCTCCTCTCAGTGATGGAAATGCTTTTCATATCCTCAAGACATAGTACTACTGGTAAAAGCAACAGCTCTTCAGAGAGATGCTTACTTGAAGTAGCAGAAGGTTTCTTAAATCTCCTTCAGGCTTCTTCTAACACTGTTACCCATTCTGTGTAGTCTTTATGTACTTGAGACACATTTTCCTCCCTGACAGTAAAATTAGAGTTCCAAAAATACAGTGGGAATCTCTGAAGTAAAATGTAGCTCAAATTTAAACTTTTCGATTTGATGAAACAATCAATACGATTCAGAACAATTGCTTTGGTATCAAGAACCAAGGAAAACTACTATAGCATAAATCAGTGAACATATGGCAAGCATGGCCTTGTGGTAATCATGCTGGAAGAAGAATTGATCAGCGGTCCACCAAATTAAGTCACATCTGATCCCAAAACACCACTGAAAGCCATGGATAAGTTTTTACTGACAGCAAAGGATTCCTAAGCAAACTCTTTGACAGTAGTCATTTTCACAGGTAGCTGAAATTTGATAGATATGAAAGCTGAAGCTTGTTGACCATCAAAATGTGACCAAAGGATTTTCTGTGATGGAACAGCAAAAGAGGACCTTGGCATGGCAAATGGTTCAGTAACAGGCAGGAAAATTTCCTGTGTAATGTAAAAAGGATACTGAAGAGTGAAAGAAGGCATGCAAAGAAAGAAAAGAAAATCATATTTCAAAATATTGCAACAAAAAACCTCAATGTTTTAAAAAGAAACAAACTAAACAATTATTTCAGACTTTTGTTCATTGCTCGAAAATCACGTCAACCGTTCATTTATTTTTCTGTTTGATCATATTCTCTTTTCTTTCTTCTCTTCTTCTACCTTCTGCCTTTTTGGTGACTGGAGAAATATGGGGGATGATAGAAGAAGAGAGGAAAAGGAAGAAACCAAGACAAAAAAGCCAAAATGAAAAAAGCTAAGTATTTCCAGGCACTCTGATCATATTCCATGTCCTTTGGAAAGGAAATTACTTCAGAGTGCTTTGTGATTTTCCTCCTGCTGGTTTTGAACACCAGTAGAAATGGGGCACGGAAAACCCTTGTGCAAGTTGGTACATCTCAAGGCGAGACGTTTACAGTGCAGATAGAGTGGGGCTCCCTGGGAGGTGAGAAGGAATTCACTGTGCCCACTAGACACAATGTATGCGCAAGACCTGCACAGGTAAGAATCTGTACTTAGAAAATTCTCCCTTTCTTTTTTTTTTATAAGACCAGCTGGTCAAATGAAGATAAAACTTCTGTCCTACAATCAAGTATATTTAATATTCTTATTCTGTAGTAAATAGTTTCATAGCAGCCTTTGAGGCATCCTCAGACTTTCAGCTCCTAAAGATCAATGCTTTGCCCTGGGAAACAAAATAAACATTAAAAAACCCCAAAAACATATAAAAAGGGTTTGTTCAATGTGTCTTTTCTGGGGGTGAAAGCAGGGGGCTGGAGGGAAGAGTTTTTCTTGCTAACCAGTCTGAAGTGGTTCCCAAACACTGAAGCCTAGAAGAGTAAAGAATATTTATAAGTACATCTCTCTGTTGGCCTTTCCCCAACCCTTGGTGCTCATCATTCATGGCTTTAAAATAGTAAAAGAAAGGGAGAGTTGTAAACAGAAAACAAAATCAAACCAAAACAAACCTCTTAAAAACAAACTCAGATCCTGGCTATCACTTCTGCCCTCCAAATCAGGAAAATTCACACCTCATTGCCATCTATGGGGATTCCAGAGAAGTCATATCCAAACGGGAACAGTTATTTGAATGAAAAATTCAGCCATCACCCTTCTTCTGCCTTCCTCTGTCAGCTTGTCAGCTGCCAAAACTGGCACACAGAAAAAGACCTCTTCGGCCTTGCACTGTTTGAAGTGAAACTTTTTGGGGAATACTGAAAGTCACTCACAGTCCCAGGGGAATGGTGAACCATTTTTTTCCTCAGTCCCTTCTTTGTAGTTTACTTTCCCCTATATCCTGGTTGTTTTTTTTTTTTTTCTTACTGCAGCTTTTCTGATCACAGTATCACAGTGACTTTATCACTGTCACCTCCTCATTGTGAACCAGCCCATCCCTTGGAGGCACAGAGCCATTGTGGAGGTGGTAAGTAATTTGTTTTGTTCAATGGATTTCTTGTTATGCATGCATGCAAAGCCCCTTTTATCTCACATTTAAATTTGTGTTTTCCCTCTTATGATTGGTTTTGTGACATCAAAAAGCTTTCAGCATCTTCAAAAATCAGGAAGAACAAACTCTTAGAAAAATAAAATAAAAATAAAAAGAAATCCTTCCTAGTACACCCAGCATTTCAGTGCAGCTTTAGAAAAGAAGAGATTCACATGGGATACTGGCTACTAACGACTATGGAAATAAGCCTGATTTTTTGATCTCTAGGCCCAAACATTATTCATATTTTTTTTCCTTAGCCTCAAACAATGTCTTCAGATAGCCCAGGTAAAAGCAAGCCAGAAACAAAACAACATCATAGAGGAATTGCTTTATGCAGATACTTTCAGCTACGCTACACAACTTGCATTGTCTTTGAACCCAGTGTGATGAGAGAATGATTTGAGGCTCCAGGGACGACTTCTGGATATGTTTTTACTTCAGTGTATTGTAGCGAGACAGAAGTCTTTGGCTTAAGAAATGTGTTCAGCCATCTTCTGCATTTGGGGAGGGGTTATTATTATTTCTATCTCTCTAGTAACACTTTGGACAATGTTGAGAGCTGAGATCAAGGAGCAGACACGCTGTATGTATGAGGTTATGCAGACTCTCTTTAACCCTTAAGAAAATGTTTTGTCTGTGATTAGTGAGAGTCTGAGAGCAGAAGTGGGAAAGTCTGAGCCAAACTCTCCTCCTCAAAATTAGGAGAAGTGGCTATAATTGTTAGGCTGCTTTTCAGTAAGGGAGACCTATATATCCTTTGTTTTTCAGTCACCTGCCTACTTTCCCAGGAATGCTTTCACCAATTGACTTTTTGAGAACAGGTTAACATTTGCCTAAATATCTACAGTGGAATGAAATATTGAACCTCAATATAAGTTGATTGTACATAGTCCATGTAATCTGACTTGCAGTGCCTACATTTTTAGATTCAAACATCTTCAGGAGGAAGGCACTTAGAACACATTCCACAGAATGGCTGTCAGAGGTTGTCTGAGAGTCATAGAATCATAGAATGGTAGGAATTGGAAGGAAACTCTCAGATCACCAAGTCCAACCCCCCTGCCAGCAGAGGAATACCCAGGGTAGGCCTCACAGGAACAAATCCAGGCTGGGCTTGAAAGATTCCAGAGAAGGAGACTCCACAACGTCTCTGGGCAGCCCGTTCGAGTGCTCTGTCACTCTCACACTGAAGAAGTTTTTCCTCATGTTGAGGTGGAACTTCTTGTGTTTCCCCTTGCTGCCATTACCTCTTGTCCTGTCACAGGGAACCACTGAAAAGAGACTGTCCCCTTCTACTCGACACCTACCCTTCAGATATTTGTAAACATTAATAAGATCCCCTCTCAGTCTTCTCTTTTTTTTACCATAAACTATTTGGGACATCCATTGTCTACAATTCTGCCTTGTTTCTGTAAAACTCAGGTTCATTCTAGAAGCAGCTGAATGGCAAAGATTTTATAAAAATTGATTCTCTGTGATATTTCCCATTCAATCCTCATTCTTTGCTAAAGAGGTGTGGACCATAGGGCAAAGGATCTTTTCCAAAACAGCAATGCATTGCAACTAGTGAAGGCCCTGCTGTTTCCCAGGCATCCTGGCTCTCCAAGCCATGGTGAATAAGTGATGCTGGCTGGAACATGTCTGCTTTTAATAAAATGCTCTTTAGTATGGAAAAAACAGAACCCTGTCTTGCTGCAAATTCAGTTATGAAGCTGGAGTCACTTTATTGACCAAACTGGAGCCCTTAGCAAAAAATGAGCAAAGGACAAATTTAAGCATGAGCATAATCTTACATCTCACACTGTAGGACAGACATGGGATACAGACTGCTATCCTGCACTTCCAATAAAATCTTTGGTCCTAGATATTTGCCTGGGACAGGAGATTTCCCTTGTCCCGAGTTGGGATCTATTGAACTGTTGGAGGAGAGGGGGACCCAGGTTCACAGCTGCTCATAGGAGACACACACACACACACACACATAGGGAGCACATCTCTTGCCATTTGGCTCAACACATGTATGTACTAGTGCTCAAAAAATGCATGAGAAATATCACACAGTCCAAAACAGAGGTGTGACCTAAATTCTGTGCTGTGCACCAGCTGTCCCCCTTTTTTAATTGCTCACATATTAAGGCATCCACAGAAAAGAGAAATCTCTGCAATAAACAGTAACGTTATTGAGAATTGATTCCACTGCAAAGATACCTGCAGTGACATTTGAAGGTGACATGTAGGTTTCGTTAACCCAGCTGTCTAACCTGGGGGTGGTACTGGGACCCTGGGCACATAGCCATAGGGATATTTAGGTGCCTAATTCTGGTGAAAGTGTCCCTCTCTAGCTTCCCAGTGAAATCAGTTCTTCCCTTCTCAGATACTTCTTGAATGTGGACTGAAGGTATTAATCATCCTAAGAAAGGGATTTGGGGAGGCTTTCGACTACCTTGAATGGGAGCAGCATTGAGCCCTCATTGCCTGATCAAAAAGGTATTTTGAGGCCTTTACTAGCAAAGGGAGGAGGAAGGAGGTCTTCTAGCAGGGCATGAAACCTTCCCCCTCCAGCCCCATGCTCACTACTGCCCTTGGATTTTAGGGGCTTTTCATTCTGGCAAATGTATTTTATGAACCTGATGTACATTTAGCTAGAACAATCCCACACTGGGATCTAATTTCAGACCTACAAAGGTTGATTTATCCTTTTTCAGGCTATGTACTCATTTGAACTAAAATTACCCTGCTGCCAGCCTCAGTGATAGCAATTACATCTAAAGAGAGAGAACCACTGAACTTCATGTATTGGTAATGGTCTTCCCATCTATATTTTTCCTTGGGGATAAAGTTGTATGGGAAAATTAGGCACATTAGCCTAGGAAAAATAGTGAACAAAAATACATATTTTATACTTTTTAAAAGTATCCTCATGCTACCAATTAGAGACATTATTTAGTACAGGTATTTTAGCATTATGGTGCCAGTCTGTATATAAAGCAGAACAAAATCATTTTTGATAGTTATTTAAGGGCATCCTAAATACACTCAAGAATAGTACATTTTAATTTTCAATAATGCCAACAGACTCAAGCATTCAGATTTTAGCATAACCAGCAGGAAAACTGTTTGATGTTTTAATTATGTCCCAGAAAATGCTGAATGTGTTATAAAAGAAATCTGAAGAGGGGAGGGGGGAAAAAAGGTTTTTATTACTGCTCAAGAGGAAGGACGTTTTACAACATAACATTAAAAATGTAAAATGGAATAAAAAAGAACTCGGATAGTCAAAACTTTGTCTGCAACAAAGTAGGCCAGAGAAGCAAAATAATATGTCTGTTAGAAGCAGTCGTCAGTGAGAAGTGGAAAAGAGCATTTACATAGAGATAGGGCTGAAGGAAAAGAGAAGCCTTAAAATAACCCCAAAGTCTTTTAAATTATGTTTAAGACTAGCCAGAACCCAGTAACCGTTCCCAACAAGGTGTCTCGGAGGATTTCAGAGTTCCTGATTAATGTGGTGACCTACTGCTCTCTGATGCAATGCGTTTAAAACCCAGCTGGGTATTCGCAGTCGGGATGAGGCTGTTGGGACTTCCTGGGGCTCTATCCTGCTGGCACCGGGGTCAGGCTCCACAGCAAGACTCAGGAAAGGTGTCCCCGAGGGAGGGGAAAAATGAGAATCTGAATCGTTGGGAATGAATTGAACCAGATGTACAAAGCTCCAGCAATTCAAGCAGCGATAGGAAGTGGGAGGGGGTGTGTTGAAATTACCAAGATTTAACTCTTCCTTCCCTTAGCAGGTGTAGGAGGAGGATGAGGGGGGCCAGTGCAGGACACTGACGTGTCCTATGGTGCTGCCCACTGTCCCCAGTGGGCCGATGCAGGGTGCCAGAGCTGCAGCAGGATGAGTCTGGTTGGAGGGGGGTGGAGAGCCAAATCCTCTCCTCCACTCGTCGTGCCCATGCCGAGCATGGGACACGTTGCCATCCCGTACACACACATGTATACACAATTTCATTCAGTCTTAACACTTGGTCTTTCACCATCCTAGTACTGTGAGCTACATTAAGAAAGTGACATCTTCAATTTGGTTCAGATACATAATTTGCATTGTGTGGATTCGTTTGTTTCTCATAAAGCAGTGTCTCAAGTAACTATCCCAAGAAACGCTTAATTCAGATTTTTTAAAACATCAGTAACAGTAGGTTTGTGTATGTATATTTATACTCACATATATATAAAATAAATATGAAAGATGGGTCCATGATTGTACTAGATATATACAGCTTATTGTCATTGACGCTTTAAAAAAGCCAGCACAAAGCTTTTTGCAGCTATGGCTTGTTAAAAAAAAATAACCCTTTATTGATAAAAATCATAAATTATGTATCTAAACCAAAAAAGGGAAAGCTTGTTTTAGTATGTAGTTGATAATGTCAAAATGATGAAAGAATTTGGAGTCAGATGTCAATGAAATAACGTTGTGAATTCTCCTTCATGGTATTTCAAAATGTCCAGTGTCAACCCTGGGTGTGACGATATATGTTTCTTTTTTACCATTTCAGCTCTTAGAGCTTCTGTACTTTGTTATTTGATACCTTGACTGTTTACTTAAACTCTGTATGCAAATACAAAGCTCAAATACAAAGCTAGAGTATTAAGATTAAAGAAGAACTAGGATTCCAAGATTAAAAAGTGAGATGAATGTCTCTTGTAAATGTGAATTGTTAGTCTGATTTTTAGAGGCTGTTTGGCAATGATTTAAAAAAAAATAATTTCAGCATTGTAAAAAAACCAGTCCAAAACACTTTAAAAAGCATGCATATTAGAAAAACCTTTCTACAGCTGTAAATGAGCTGCACAGGCTGATGCCCACCACAAAAGTTATCATTAGAGGAGCAGCTTAGTCCAAAAAGATGCCGTTTGAATACTCTTTCCCTAACGCACCCTATTCATTTATCCCATTTTTTACCTGGTTATAGCCTGAGCAAGCTACTGAGAGTTTGTATTCTTGGTAACAATTCAGACAGCAGAGGCACAAAGGGAGGTGGATACTCTTCCCCAAGACCAGGCAGCTGCTCTGTGCCCAGGCACAGTCTCCCGATCCCTCTCCTGATGCAGAGCTGTTTCTCAGGCCACCTGGAGATATGGACACCTTTAGACTTCAGCTCTTAGGTACCAAAATAGTCCCACAGCATTAGGAATCCAGGCTGCTGCCTTCTCCTCCCCAGCCTCTCATCCCTCCTGCAACAAAAATGGAACTTGTTACCAGGATAGCAGATGGCATTGTTATTCGAGACAGTAAACTTTCACCTTTTGAATAGTATTTCTGTGTCTGCGTCAAGGCTGGAAATCTGAGAGTTCAGGGAGAAAAAAAACTTGCTTGACAAGCAAAGCTTTTTCTTTAAAAAAGAAGAAGGAGAGGAAAAAAAAAATGCTCCAAACTCACGGGAATAGGTGAAAGTGACAGAGGCTGGAGACAAAGATGAGAAGTGATCTTGAATGCACCAGCGTCAGAGGCTGCTGGGAGAGCGATCAGCAGCGCTACGGGCTCCACTGCTCACCCCGGAGAGGAGGCAATCAAAAACCTGTCAGCTGGTGCCGAGTTTGGTGGGCGGTGGAAGGTGTCAGCCAGGGAGCTGGGAGATATAGGGGATGTTTTAGATGCAGTTTCTTCCCACGGCCCTTTTGCTTAATTCTGTTGTTTGCACTTGTTTCTGGTCGTGGCTGGAGAGGACGCAACGTTCCCCTCTGCCTGCTGATGGGCTCCTTGGGCAGAGCCCTTAGTGCTGCCTGGGAAGGCAGAAGTGGGCAGGGGTGCAGCCTGGAGGGCTCCTCGCCTCGCTCCCTAACAAGGCTGAGCACCTCTGGCTGAGCACCTCTGGCTGTCGCACATGGAAAGTGGATACAAATCATCAGACACTTACAGGCTTCTTTCTCAGTTTCTGTTTCTTTGTTTTTTCACCTTTTTTGATTTGTGGACCACGAAGCGTTTTCCAGAGGAGTGGGTCCTTTTTGAAATACACATTCTTTAAGTGCTGTACAGCATAAACGGGCTTGTTTTTCCTAGACACCTCTCACAGACACCTTAGAAGTAGACCACAGAGCTCCCCAGAGGTCTGCAGACACCCAGGTTGAAAACTAGCACTCTAATGTTAATCCTTTCAGCTGTCCAATCCAGGAAATGTGATTATTTTGCAACTGAGAGAACAGAGACAAAGAAATATGATGCCAAAAAGTAGGAATTTTAAAAGCACTGCTCTGATCTAGGAGCAGAGAGACTGCTGGAAGTAATGGCTGGTTTTCCTACGTGCCTTTCAGATGCTATTGAAATCACTCCCAAAGTGCTCCCCTTTCATTAGGTGTCTTAAATTAAACATCCATAGATGCTAAGTGCTGACAAATCCTTCTGACCTCAGAGCCATGCATTGCCTGCCCACCACCTATGAAAATCATTGATACCTCTATTTTTATATAGCCCTGTTTGAAGTAGTGGTCGTGCCTGGGCCATGGACCGAGTCAGGGTCAGGTTTTGGATGAGATACGGAGTTTTTAGAGCTAGTTGCTGTTCATAAACACTAGGAGCAGATCTCCACCTACTCTCCCGGGACTTCTGCCCCCTAAAGTGCAGCATGCTTTCAACACTGTGATCGTTGCAAGTACATTCAAATTATATTTGGCATTCACAGATTTGTAGATTTTTGAGGCCAAGAGTGCATCCTTTATTCACCCATTTCCTCCTGCTTTCAGCCCAGTAACTTGCATCTGACTAGAGCATAGCTTTTGTTTGATTAAAACACATCTGCCAGAAAAGCATTCAGACCTGATTTGAAGACATCAGGAGAGAGAGAATCCACCTCTTCCCTTGGTGGTTCATTCTAGTAGCTAATCACCCTCAATGTTAAATATTTGTGCCATTCTTGCTAGATTAAAGAGCATTTCAGTACATGGCATTCCTATGAGATAATGCTTGCAATGAAGTAACCTTTTAATCTTCCTTTTGATAAATTAAACAGTGTGAGATCTTTAGGTTTCTTACTGTCAAACATTATCTACAGTCAGTAAATCATTTCTGTGGCTCTTTTCTAAGCCTTCTCCAATTTTGTAAAGCCCTTTTTTAACGTGACAACTGGATCCCATAGTCTAGCATATGCTTGCCTGGGGTGTATTATCTAGCCTGCTTATTCTCTTCTTTGCTATGAGGGTGAGAACATCCCAGCTTAGTTTAGCCAAACTAGAAGTTTTGACATCTAAAAGTTAGTCACCTAATTTCAGCTCATCTCCCAGGCTTCCTCCATAGTCAGCAGAGATAGATGGACACTTCTGGAGGGCACACTTTCCCATTTATGTAATTTTGCTTCAGGGTGTATCAGAATACCTTCTCTTAGAATTCTTCCTACCTTGCCTAGAGTCTGCAAGTGCCATCCTCACGTCAGCAGCACCCTCTTTTGTCCCCCTGTCAGGCTCTCTGTTCTCCCACACCTGTAATCAGCAAAGACTCTCTTTGAGAGAGCAGGTCAGAAACATTTTCAATGAGATTAAATTTTCCAAAAACAAAATTGTGGAGATGTTCTGATGTGGACATAATTTTCACTGAGACTAATTCATATGCATGAGGCTATTGATGTTTACTAACTGAAGAAAACATCAGCTAGTTGCAGACCAGTACTACTCATTGCTAAATTTTTTTAAGGAAAAATCTTATTCAGTGGTGACTCTCTGTTGACAATTGCCTTTTGGACATCTGCCAAGTAAGCAGTTCTTCACCCATTCATCCTGTACCTTATCAGTATTGCAAATACCATTTTTTCCCCCATTTAAATAATATGTGAATTAAACTTAAGAGCAATTCCATAATTATCTTGCTTAAGAAATTCATCATAAAGTAGCTCTAATCTTCATTTGCATTTTTCTGTCTTCTTTTCTTATTCCTTTCAATTTATTTTTGATTAATTGGCTCTTTTGAGCCAGCTACATATGTTACTTGCCTGGACTCTCCTGTTTGTACCATTGGTACAACTATATGTGTCTAGTGACCACAGTCTTTCATGGCTGTAACTAATTAACTCCTGGCAGTCAGGAATGATCTACTGGATCTGTAACTTTCTCATTAAAGAAATTATCCTCTATACTTCTTTTTCTCTATCTCTGTCTTCTTTTGTTGAGAAATTCAAGTGATGCTTTATTTACCAGCTGCATGAGACCTCCAGCATATGCCTCCCAAACTGAGGACCCCCTAACAGTGCAATTCTTCCCCTTGATGTGTTCCAGACAGGTCTCAAGGTGTAATACATCCTGTTTTCTGGATTGATTTAGTGGCCTATGAAGCCTACCACTACCAGCTCCCAAGCTTTCTGTCAGCTTGGTGATTGAAGAGGCACTCGAAGTCCTGGGGTTTACTCTAGGCTCTCAAGAGGTAGAAAATCAGATAATGGTGCTTTTAATTTTCATATCTCACCACCTTTACCCTATCTGTTGTTCTGGAACAGAATGAGATGGCTGCAGGAAACAGCACCACAAAGTTAGCAGCATGAAGTAGATGATGATGTGGTGTCATTTCCAGAAAGTCTTCTGCTGCTGGCATCTTGTGAAGCACCTTGACAGCATGATGGCATCCCACGGCTCCTTGTGCATCTTCAGGTAAGTGCGCAGTGTGCCCACAGGGCAGCCAAATCATAGGATCAGAGGAGTTAAAGACAGGCAAGATCTGTCAGATCACAGAGCACATGCCCCTGCCAGTGAGTGCTGTCGTCCCCAGTACAGCACACGTCAGATCTCAAACAGATACTACAACTGATCTCAGCCAAAAGGCCAAGGGGAGTTGGATGTATTTTTTTGTATCTAAAACCCAATATTCGCAACTGTTTAGAAAGGCCTTCTGTTATATGCTAGTGGTTGGAAAGCTGAGTCCAACACTTGAGTCTGATTGCTGTCCTGTCCTCACTGATAGTGGGTTGAGTTTGCTCCCAAAGGAGAGAAAATGTTTCAAAGAAGCCCCCTTTGTCCACCTTTCACCTGGATGTTGGACTTTAACATCTCTCCTCATCCAGAAAGTGTTTTTTCTGAGACAGCCTTTAGACAGTTCAGGGAGAAATGGAGCCCCAGCACCAACTAGAGGAAGGAACACAGTAACACCAAAGACTGTGAAACCTGTGATACAAAATTCACATTGATCAAAGACAAGTACTTTAATAGCTTCAAGGAAAAAACAAAAAAACAAACAAACAAAAATCCCAAACAAACAAGCAAACCAACCAAACCAACCCAAAACATGTTGTTGGTTGTTTTTTTTTTTTCAGGGTGCTAGCAATGTAGAAATTTGTGATCTCCTCTGCTGCCTGTAACACAGGAGGGGAATGGGAAGGCAGCCATGCTCATGAACACCGTGATGAGGACAAGCCCTGAGTGAACAAGATTTGGACCCAGAGCTAAACAGGAGGAGGGATGGAAAGGACTAGAAATGGAAAAGTTTAGCAAGTCTATGAAGAGCAGATGGGAGCATGTGCAGGGCTGTGGGGTAGAGATGGGAGCTTGGAGGAGTAGATAACTGCAAGGGAAACAGAAGTGGAAGACAGGGAGAGCGAGTATGGCTACAGCCAGAGAAAGCATTTGGGAAAGGTTGGTGAGCAAGGATCAGAAGGAGAAAGGCCAGTATACATGTGTGTAGTGAGTGAATAGGAGCAGAGCAGAGTTGCTGGCAGGGTGAAGGTAATTAGGGGAACTGGAAAGTTGTATCACGTGTCTGCGAGCTAAGCCAATCTCACCTCTATGTGAAAGAGTACAGCCCTCCACAAGGCTACATTGAGGGTGATGTTCAAAGACCCATTTAGCTGGGCTGGGTCTGGCTGGACCTGAGGTCGCTCTGGCTGCTTGGGCTCTGGTATCTCCAAACTGCAGAGCTGCGGGATCAGAAACCTGCCAGCCATGCAGCAGAACTGCTGTTGTGTGTTGTGTTATTCTAATACAGCAGGAAGTATGTATTTAACCCCAGAAACAGCATAGCAACCCAGTCCTGAAAGTCACAGTGCATTCAGCTTCCTTCATCTCTATGTAACTTCTTGTGAGAAGAATTTAATCCAGTGGGATATATGTAGCTAGTGATTTTTAATCTCCTTTCCTGTGATCCTTTTAGAACCTCTTTGCACCTGCTTATCAGGTCCTCATGTCCCCTGGCAAAACTTTAGGTGAGTCAGGTCTCTTGAAGAGCGAAGTTCACTTTGCATGGCTACAGAAGAGACTCAGGAAGTTTGGGCCTTTTGGCTGTGGACCAGAAGAAATATTTTGTGACCACAGGTACCAGTAAGACAGCTGGATTTCTTTTTCCCAGCTTACAACACAGTTGCTAAGATCTGTTAGGAGTGCACCATATCCCAGGAATAAGGACAGATGTTTTGCAACAAGCAGTTTTGAGGAGCTAGCAAACCAGGAAAAAAAGGTAATTAAAAAAATCAGAGCTTAAGCTACATAACAGTTGGTGTGTCTCTCCTATTTTTTTTATGAGGGAAATTTGGAAGCCCTTCTCCTCCAGCCTGAAGTACATTGAGCTGAGTAACATACGGTAATCACTGCAAATTATGGAGGTCCAAGCAGCCTTCTCTATACTTGTGCTAGGCTTGTTTCTCCCTCTTGCCCCATATTATTTACTGTACAAATCCATTAGCATTGCTTTTTCTTGCTGCATCCAAGTTACTGCAATGTATCGCTTGAGCTATTCACATGGTATTTTATCCTTTCTTTGGAAGACAATCTTGTCTTCAATCAAAGACCTCTTGACAAAAGGAAATAGGAGCAAGAACTTGAGATGGCATAATGCAGCAAAGTGCTTTCTGTACACCTGCATAATATAATTCAGTCTGCCTTTAGTTTCAAAATTATGCTGAAAGATTTCTCTTGTTTGCATTTTTTTTTTGTGCCCCAACCCATTGCTCGTTTAACCTTGAGGTTCCCTTCACTCCTCCTTCCCCCCACCCCACTTCCCTTGTCTACACCCCCAGCAGTTATTTTCTTTGTTGGTTGCAGTCTGTATCATTGTGTTGCTGTAGTCAATGTGCAAGCATTTATTTAGTCTTTTTTTCATACCAAGGAGACTGAGTGCAACAGTGTAAGTATTTTAGATGACTTTTCAAAAAGAATCTAGTGTCGCATTTTTAGGATATCCTCTTTAGGCCAATGATGAAGGGCATTAGGATGGTTCAGGATTTTTATGTAATGATTGAAAGGACATATTTGAAGGAAAAAGTGCTTAAAAAATCAAAGTCATTATGGGAATGATAGTGCAGCACTGGAGTTCCAGAAAGGTTTGTGGACGATTTTGCTTAAGTCATGTTGTCCTCTGGGAGGGTGCTGGACTGATTCCCTATGGGAAACTGAGGGAGACAGAATTATTGCTTTCCTATGTTTCTTACAGCTCCTTCCTGTAGGGTGGGTGGAAAACATGCTGTGTTATTGACACCCACATCCTTAGGATGTTCCTGTTACTGATCTTGCTTTGGGTTTTGCTGAGGAACACACTGAGGATACACTGGTCATGTCCTAGCCATCTTGTCTCTTTTTCAGACTGTGCTGTGTCCTTCAGTTGTTTCCCAGTGTGTTTGGCATATGTGTGGTCACTTACTGCTTTCTCAAACTGCTTTGTGACAATCAATTTGCCATCTCACGTATAAACTTAAAATCTTAGGCCTGATGCAAGCATGCTGACTTCGTTGGGATTCTGTCCACTGTGATAAGGTAGATTTTCATAGGCTGTATTCCCATATCACGTGAAAGGCAGAAAGTGGGGAGGCAGTTTGAGGGCAACTCCAGCAGTGACTGTGTCTTACTTCGCAGAAAGGTCCCTTAAGTCCTCTGATCTTTGCTTCCCAACCATATAAATTATATCTGTTTCCAAAAGGGTTGCAAACTTTTGTTAATGTTGGTATATTTGTTTGAGACAAACCTTCTAAATGAAGCCCAGCTAATGAAAATCTCCTTCATTTATCATTGCTCTGCATGTCAGCAATATTTCAGACTGTTTCAGTGGGCCTTTGTTTGGTGGTTTTGGATTTGGACCTTCCCAACACATTAGTGCTATTCCACAGATTGTATCTTTGCCCTGTTCTCGAAAGACGACCTTCCTATGCACGGTATTGCATGGGCCAGCCTGTTTATTGAGTACACATCCTGGAAGGTGGTGTGGTCCTTCAGGCAGGAGGTGCTGTGAGCAATCCAAGTGGGGAAAAGCACTTTTAAAGCAGAAACCAAATTGGCAAGGGTGGTGAGGGACTGAAAATCATGTCAGAAATACTGATTCCTCTATTGTTCAGAAACCTGATGTAGCTTTAAATGTTGCAAAATTAATGCAGAACTAGGGCTGTGGTGCTGCCAGGTAATAGGCTTTCCAAGCTCATGGCAAATGGTACTCTCCTACCTTTTACCCTTCATTCCCTTGTTTTATAATTAGTGCTGCTTTTCTTCAGAAAGAAGTTGGAAATTATGATGAGTTATGTTTAGCTATCAGCAGGTAGTGGCTCTTCATCATTCACCAGGTCAAAAAGAAGGAAGTTTACACAGTATTCATCAGCTGCAACCTGGGGTTTCACTGCTAAAAAAATGTGAGTACCAACTTCTTCTTCTAGTATCTCTAAAACATTTAAAAATATCTGTTTTTTAAAGAGAGGACATTTCTAGAGCTGTCATATGAAAAACAGAAAATGAGCTTAACCTTGTCAGAAAAGCTTATAGCTGATCTTATTTGATAACAGCACAATATTGAAGGATCACCTTTCAGTGCAACACAAACATTTAAATGTGGTTTCCCAAAAACTTTTTGCCCAGCATGTTGCTCCAAGAAAGTAGCTTTAAATGTCACAGTGTTCATTGCTGCCTCTGTGCTGGGATCCTGGGACTGCTGAAGCCCCATAGTGGTCAGGAGTTACACTGGTTGGACTCCACAGTTTAGCATGGAGACCTCAAATGAACTACAATTTTCAGTCTCCCTGGTGGTGAAATCTGGTCCCACTCACACAGTTGTCAGCATCAAGCCTGTTCAGTCACAGCTATTGGGAACCCTGTAGAAGACTCATAAACCCTGCTGACCTCCCTGATGACTGTCATAATCTGTGCTCCATATTTAATCTCAGATGGCAATTTGTGTCAGGAATCATTTTCACAGCCAGAAAACAAAGAATGAGAAGTTGGTAATTGTGTCCACTATAAATCCCAGGAGATTTATAATATATGAGACAGTTTATTTATTGTCCCCCACTTGTGTATATATTTCTATTCAGTATAATCTGGTATTTTATAGACACTTTCTACCTCAGAGATGTTTGCATTTTGATAGTGAAACCACGTTTCTGGTACAAATGCGCTATTTCTGATACTGCGTAGTCCCCTACAGTCTGTAATAGCTGCTAAGTGAATTACTAATGGTGATATCCTTGTTTGAATGCAAAATCTGGCTACTGACATCTTCTCTGCGTTACTTATCTCTGTAAATTCATTGGAGTCACTTGAGCTACATTGTTTTCTACCAGTGAAGGACCTGACTCTCACTCTGAGATGCAAGCAATTAAAATCTTCTAAGTTAACAGTCCTGGGCCTTCATCTCTCTCTTCTTTCCTCACTTTTTCCAATGGAGATGCCACCTATTACTTTTACATTTCTCTGTGATTCACTGCCTCTGCCTATCTTGATCTCCAACTTTACATGGGATAAGGTGCTAGTACACATCTCAGTACCAACCCAGCTCAACATACACACTTTTGGAGACACAGGGGACCATTCTGAGTTTATACCTCTCAGCAAAGGCTTTTACTGTAGGGGCAATTGCAGAAGCACCTTTGAATATACCTCACTGGTATTGTTTTTGCTGCTGGTGGATGGATTATAGTCCCTTTCAAGAGTTGTCAGCATAATCAGGAAATAATAGTAATTCAATTATTTTTTACATCCTTACTTCCCTATCTGATGTTTTTCTTGCTTTAAACTTATGCATAGACTTATATTATCTCACCTCGGACTTGTGAGCAAGCATAAAAAGAGCTTACCCACCAGGTGGCATTTTCTCACGTGTCCAGCCTTAATTCTAACATGAATGCTTTGTACATATAATTATAAAACCAAGGGCTACTAAAGTGCACCTGTAGAGCAGAAACTTGACGGCTCTCGATTCTGTTCTAATTATTAAGCCTTAGAGCAAAAACTAGGTTTCAAAGAAAACTTTCTGTACAGGCCTCAGTAGAGTTAAAGGAGAAACATTTTAAGTTGATGAGCTGACACTTGTAGAAGCAAATATATTAAATAAATCATGATTCGTTTTGGGGCTAAATCTGACTTACATCAACTCTGGAAAAACTAGATCCTAATGAGTGACAGTTTGGTGTTTTCTGTCACTTCCTACAGTAATGGCCCCAAGCTGACACTGCTCTGTGGGAGTCTAATACTTCTGAACAAAAGTTTTTTTGGAGTGAGATAGACAAGGTAGAAATCCCAAGGTGACTGGAAGGAATGTCTAATGACTGGAAAGACATATTTACTGGCAGACTGTATGTAAGCTGTGACAGTTGACAGAGTTTGATTGTAATAAATATAGTTGATGAAGAGGAGGCTGACAGGTGAGGACAGAGAGAGAAAAGGAGTCAAAAGATCTGCATTGGCTGAACCCTATTAATGGTAAGTTGGTAACAAAGCCCAGAGTCATAAAAGAAAACAGGTATCGCAAACTGATGTCTGAACACTGAAATGTGTAGGACTTGCAGGTTGCCATAACAAGCTCAGATTTGTTGACCTTTCTTCTAGCTATTTTGTAAGTGGGGTTTTTTTCTGTTGCGATTCACACCAGCAGCAGGCAGGCACCTGATGTTTTTAAATATCATGTATGATTGATCATGTAACAGAATAAACCCTGATCAAGGTCATAATTATTGTTTCAATCTAACTTTCATTGCTTTGATCAGAGGATTTGATGTTGGAAAATGTGCGTCCATGTGCTGTGAAGGAAGCAATCTTGCTGGAGATCTGTTCTACCGAAAACAAAATTAATTCCTGTAAGAGAAATTAAGCAACATAAAACCTGAAAATATTTCTTTAAATGCACAGTCTACACACACACACATATATGCACAGACGGAGTGATTGACCCTGAAAATGGAAACAACTCTGGCATATTAAATCATGACACTTTATAACTGACTGGTCAGAGTTTCAACAATAGGATTTCCAATGAGCTCTGCACTTTCTTCCCCCAGGCAAATGTCACACACTGAAACTAAACAGGATCTTTTTTTCTTGTTCATCCCGACGTGCTGTTTTCTGTGCTCAAGATACGAATCTGTATTCAAAAATGCCTTAACCCTTTGGAAGGGCAACCCTTCCTCTACATGCTGGAAGGGCAACCCTCCTCCTACATGCCCCAACAGAAGGTAGTTTCGCAGCAGGCGTAGGACGCAGGGGACATCATGCCTGTGTTGGCGCTGGGGTCAGTCTGCATGTTTATTGCATTCCCATTTCAAAAGGGAAGAAAGGGAAAAAACAATCCTAACAGAATGTCTGGAGGAAAGCACTCAGGAACTGCACAAACTTGATGTAAAGGTATAACGAGGAACATCCCTTGTTGGGAATATCAAATAAGAGTCCTTCTAAACTCTGGAAATGGTCCTCTTTAACACCAGGGTCACTGTTTTCTTGCCTTCATCACCACACGGACAGAGATGAAAGTCCCTTCACCTTCTTGCCTCTATGGAACACAAAAACATTTGTATAATATTTAGACAACTAGAATATTGAAAGAACTGTTCTTTTTAAAGTTGCTGCTACTTTGAATGGCTTCCTTCCTTCCCTCCCCACCAGATGCCACAGTCTCTTCAAGTGGTGCTGTCACTAAATGAACTGTGGGGAGTACCAAGAAAAACAAATAAGACCATGTAGGTGCACAACAAAGACTTGCAGAGTAGCACAATGCTTATGTGTCAGTCACGCCAATGCTCCCTCTCTGCCAGCTGCCTGTCTCCCACATAGAGGTGGATCCAGCCACTCTGCTTCTCACTGCTGCTTCTTTGGAATCACAGGATTCAGAGCCATGTCTTGTCAGCTTAATTGGCACATACACGCACACTTTATACACTCCTCTACTTGTCAGTGACTGCTTACGCACATATGCACACTGTATAGGTAGGCATGAGTGTGTCCTTTCATGTAGAAAGTTCTCCACACAACCACACAGATGTTTTATGGGTTGAAATCCACAAACAATTTGTATACTGGTGTATTGGTGTGTGGTTGCATACCTGGAGATATACATCTACTGTCCTCTGGATGTTGTGTTACTGTGGAAAAGTTAATCTATGGTCACTTCCTTCAGTGGCCATCCTTTGACACTCAGGTAGAAGACAGGGCATCATTGTATTTAAATAGCAGAAATACACTTAATTGTGTATATATATAGTATATTCTATATTATGTAT